>JAHIAM010014697.1:0-12329 GCA_021605205.1 Aegilops longissima | reverse complement strand
AACCTAAGACAAAGAACCTAGTGAAATTCCTCAAGGCTCATCCGTCAAAACTCAAACTGTTCTTTTTAAAACCTTCGAGAACGAATATGACCTCTCCAAATTCCTCGAACTATACTTTGTTCACAACATGTCCGCCTGAATCCCTAGGTTCTCATCAACTTAACTCATTTGCATGCTCTCAAGAAAACTGCATACTTCTTCAGAGAACTCAATTGTTCAATTCTCAACCAAAAACATGGCGACGGTAAGAAGCCACGTAAAGGAGGAAAGAAACCGAGGTTATGATCGCTTGAAATCCTCGAGGAAATCTATGCGACTCATCGACACCGGATGAAGAAAAAAAATCAACGCAAGGTGCGATTCGAAGATTGAACGGAGATGGGCACGGAATGGAGGGAATATAGATATGTAACTCCTAAGTACATGAAGAAATTCGCCTAATCCTCCATGCCCAAGAGCTCCTTTGGCACCGCCAAGTAGCTGATCCCACAAGCATCAAACGAGGTGAGGACTTTCCCGATGAATGGGCTAAACGCTAGCAAAATGCAAAGCAAGCAAAGGAGGCAAGAAGAAATTCAATGAGGATTCTGCCTGCCATCGCCATCGAGGTCTCGGTCAAACCGAGGAAATCCATGCAAAGAAGCCTGCTCATAAGCCAAGTGTTCACCATCCGCTACCACGGCCAAGTTCTCAAAGAGCACCCTCCAAGCAAATTCTCACACCGCGCTCCACCAAAGTCCTCAACAGCCCACAAAGTCTTCGCCTGGCACTGCTACATGTCAAAGGACTGCTAGCTTTCAATTGCCTCAAAGCTTCAGCAAGTTCTCAAGATCTCCCATTTCATCATCCGCCCGACTCACCAAGACCAAAGCAACAGACGAGGTCCTCGCCTAGCCCAAGGAAGAAACAGTTGCATTCCATGTGCCTTCGATGATGAGGCATCTGATGATGAACTTATGGAAATCATCGAGACCGCCAAGAAAAGGCCGCTAGAGCCAAAGGTACATCTGTACATCGCTGTTGATCCAAGAAAGTCCTCGACTATATTGATCTCCGCACAAGGATCCCAATACCCCTATGCCCGACCTTCATCTCGACACCTGACAAAGTCATATGTTGACTCACTTCATCACAAGAAAATGGAAGTTTGAGAAGGCAAGGAAATCAAAAGGCTCAATACAGAAGGAGAAATACTCAAGAAAACGTTGTCAAGATGACACCGAGGAGCTTCTCAAGGTCCAGACTGAAATTCAAGACCTCAAAGAAAACTTGATTCATATTATGCTGATTGGCAAGGAGCCAAGGTCGATTGTGAACCCGACGAAGAATTCACAAATGTTGCAGCCCCAAGCAACATGAAATTCTCAGTCAAGCCTCACCCAACCGATCGAAGAACATGCCAAGATCGATGACATTCAGCCGCTGATGAAAATGCTATTCGTGATGATCCCATTCCACCAGAAGAAATTGCGTGGCACCCACTGGTGCGCTCAAGAAATCGCCAAGACAGGCAACGACTTGCACTCAAGAAACTCAACACATTCCTCAACCTCCCGCCTAACTCCAACTACAATTCTTCCATCCGCCCGATGAAGAAACCAAGGCGCGTAACGAGCTCATGGAAGAAAAGGAAAGCATCACAAGCATGATTCTTCTACGCAAGAAAATGAGGCCTATGACCAGCTCATACGAAAATCCAATTGATGTTGTCCAATTTCTCCATACCATCAAAGGACGTTGTTCCGTTTGAGAAGACTATGAGATCCCAATCGGATCTCGATGAAGAACATCATTCGCCGCTTCACGAGCAGATCGATGAAGAAATTGAAGTGGATGCAATCCTTCAACCCCGCCATTTCTCACCTATGCCTCGCCACACTAAAGAGGTCGGTGTTGAGGAAATTGAAGATGAAGATGTGGATATTGATGCACCACACCGTGATAAATGATGACTTTGGGAAAGTCTCAGATCCCAATACCTCTCTTCACCCCGCCCAACAGATTCCTCAATCCCTCAAAAAAACAGTCCAAATGGACTCAAGAAACTCAACCCATCGGTTCTCAGCATGAAGAAATTCCAGCCACTAGTGCGATGAAACTGCGTCGCTGATCCTCGATCGAGACCGTGGAGGAACAAGAAATTCTCACCAAGAACCTGAACTTGCGATTCCCGAGGTGGTGATGCAACTCATCGACACCCCTCCCCAAGCAAAAGAATCCGCTTTCAAGCAAGCAAAGTTCAAGGCTGAAGATTTCTTTGCCGAGCACGTGTTCTTCATCGACTATAATCCATATGATTCGCTCGATTAGGAAGAGGCGCTCGACTGCCACCAAGCCAACTCCTATTCCTCGGTTTTCAACAAGGATAAAATCTTCGATCATGCTCATATTCTCATGTGGACATGGAATCGCTGCTGTGCTTTGAGCTAGTCCTCGTTCTTCACGACGCAGACTTCTAAACTTCTGACCGATATCTGGATCGAATGAAGAACTAATTCTTCGCTTTATGCAACGCTGCACATCACCGGAGACGCTAAAGATGTGAACTCATGGGTATTAGATTGATGACCGAAATACTCACTACAAGGCACCAAGAATCGAATTGCTTCGGTCCTACCACTCGCCTCCACTTGATGGTGCACGTCAGATCACAACTAACCGTAACTTTCAAATCACTATATGCAAGTGCCGATGAAGCCTTTGAAGCCAAGGCAGCCCTAAGAACCAAATTCTCGCCAAGGAATTACTATATGTGCCTCGATCGCTCATCGGATTCTGACGAAGACAATGAGTCCTATCAAAGGCCACGACTTAACGATGAAGAAGTCATGGCATCATGAAGAATATGCTTTTCAACATCATCCATGGGCCTGGCCAACTTCCATGATTTCTTCATGAGGACTCGCAAACATAGCTATGTCACCATTTGAGTAAGCCTTATGCGCCTTTGGATTATGAGACTCATCAGACAAGGTTTCACCAATTACAAGGTCGAATTTTGAACCACCGCAGCTATTGTTCCGATTGAAGTCCTCAAACCACAACCCAGATGATGACAAGGGCAACCTGGGGATCGATGAAGGCATTCGCCCATTGATGGAAGTTTAAAGAAGATCCTACTCCACCAATGATGACTCGCCACACATGACTCACCAAAATACCTCACCAAGCAAAGTCCCAAGCTATCGCAACCCTGGGTGATGATCGATCGTGAGTTACCCTCGCCTTCATCAAGGTTGATCGGAATCATAAATGGGTCAAGGCCCGCTTTTGGTACTTTTCTTCACAACATGACCTCAACACACAATGCAGGAAGAAAAACCACTACTCCATGAAACCTTCAAACGCACTGGGCTGTTCTTTTCACATGTCTAAAAGGAAGAAGAACGACGCTAATGGACTCAAGGAAGAATTTGACTGGTCTCACCTCCCCAAGAAATTCAAGAAGGTCAAAGTTCCTTCCTTGGTGGCTGGTTCCTATTCTTCATCTCGCATAATCGATGAAAATGAAGACTTGGAAGACACCGCTGCTGGTCCTACTTCAACAAACAACCCCAACAATGCCGACCCCGCCTTCAACTTGAAATTCTTCAAGAGCGTTAGTCCTCGCCGATCCTTTTGGTTTCGATGACAAAGGGGAGAAATTTGAGTTAGTCTTCAAGGGTCTAGTTTTTGCCTATATATGCCTATATATAGTAATTTATTCTTAAAGTTACAACTCGCCTTCCAAACTTTTATTGATCGAAGTTGTAATCTTAAACCCGATGGTGCTTTTGATACTTTTGATGCATTATGCTCTTGCACTATGCTCCGATTCTTTGAGCCCTTGAAAATCTTCATAGCAAATCTATTTGAGCTCGATAATTTTGATGCGCCATTTTGCATAACATCAAGCACCATATTTCATCATGCATTTCAAATTCTTCATATTATATGTTAAATGCGGTTTGAATTACAAGATATAGGGGAGATTCCATGATTCAATTCCAAATGTGCATTGCCTCAAAAGCAAATTTCTCACTATGCACATCTTCGGGGGAGTTCTTCTATATCTTGCAATCAAATTCTCATTATCGTGATTTACACTTCATATGTTTATCCTCATTGAAAACTTAACCTATATTGTCATCAATCACCAAAAAGGGGAGATTGTAAGTGCATCTAGTGCCCCTTAGTGATTTTTGTTATTGAAGACTTATAGGTTAAGTAACTAATGCGCCGGAGTGTTACATGTCTATAAGTCTATGAGGAGTTTGATATTTACAGAAAAGTCAATTCTTAAAAAAGTTCTTCAACCAAGACTTTGATATTCCAAGACTTTGAAAGTGAAGAAATTGGTGGACCTTGAAGACTTGGTATTCATTTGAGGAACATGAAGCGTGGAAACTTTTGTTTTCGTAGTTTCATTTTCTCTTCTTGAGTCATAGGAAACACCGCATCGTTAAAGGGGTCGAGGAAATACTAAGGAAAAATTTCCATGTGATGCTCAACTCAAAATCCTACACCTACCAATCCCTTCGAGTGAAGCCTTTGAAATCTTACAACCACCAATTTCTTCAAAGGATGAGACGAAGTTCTTCGGTCACGAGGAATTTGTTCCGACCGAGGAGTTAGGAATTCGCCAAAGGCGGATTGCCTTACAAAAGGAGGAACATGATAGCCCCGAGGAATTTGATTTCAAATTTGATCAAGGTTGGCCGCCACCTGTCCCAAAATATCTTATCCACCTGGTCATATCATTGAAGGGCATTTATGTCTTATCATGTCGGGCTGCTCCCTAGGCTATAAATAGCCTTTACAACCACTAGCTGGTTGGCTGCCCGAGAGAACTTGACACTTGTCATTTGAGAGCAACCCATCCTCCGAGGACTTTGAGAAAAATCATCAAGTGAGGAAAACCCAAAACCAAACCCTATAAACCCAAAGTGATTGAGCATCATCAAGAAATTGATCCCCGGTGGATCCGACGCTTGTTACCTTTGAAGACTGGCTTCTTCCAGACGGTTAGGGCCATGGTCTAGAGCATCCAAGAGGAATTGTGGATCGCCGAGTGACCAAGTCCGTGAAGGTTTGGAAGTCGCTCAAGACTTACCACGAAAGTGATTGGACGAGGTCCGGTGACCTTAGTTCAAGGAGAATACGGTGAGGACTTGGTGTCCCGAGCTGCGTGCTCAAGGATCGGGTGTCCGGACTGTGTCCTCGAAGTTTAAATACTCAGGCCCAACCGACGCATAACCGAGAACAAGCTTGAACTGGTCTACCAAATCATTGTCTTCACCAACCTAATCGGTTCTATTTCCTCAACCCTTTCATTTCCTCATTATCGTTTGAGTGTTTGTTCATTCCGTGTTTGAAGACTTTGATCAAGACTTTCAATTTCCCGCCTCAATTTCTTCACCGGTCTTCATCTTGTGTTATCCTGGATTACGTTCAGACTGTGATTGTCTTCATTTCATCATGATGACTATGCGTATTCGTTATGTTTACTGAGTACTTATTCCCGCACGTAGTTTTTGCTAAGGAATTTTCACCGCAAATTCCTCGGAAGAATTCATAAAAATCGCCTATTCACCCCCTTAGTCGATATAACGACTTTCAATTGGTATTGAAAGCAAGGTACTTTGTTCAAAGGTGATTTTGGTTTAACCAAGAGTTTTATTTATGTCCACCGCAGATGATCAAGGTCTCAGCAGGGTGTCCTACCTATGGGACCACTACCCCTATCGGAAAACAAGATGCTAATGCATCTTGAAGCAATTGACAACCATCTCTTGTTGTGGAAAATGGTGTTCCTCACCACACCTTTCTCCGAATGTCCAAATGTGGAGATTCGCAAATTGATTTCGTTTAAGAATATCTTGTGGCCATCCTGGCAAAGGTCAATATGGAAGAGTGAGGCTTGAATTCGCTAAGCTCATCCGGGACAGCGTCCAAAGTAAATGAAGGTGTCTCAACTAGCAGGACTCTCGAGTTGATGTTCTTCGAATCTCTTCAACCGCTTCAAAAGACTCGGCAACTAAAATTTCAACAAACCCGACGCTTTCACCGACATCTCAAATGAGCCAAGCACTTGGTTAATCGACATCACCACCATGAGGTGGTGAAGAAATTGTTAAGATCGCTTGATTCCTCATTTGATACTCCGCAATGATACAAGAACGAGCTGATACAAGTCTTTGATCCCGCCGATATCCTCGAAAGGCTAAATACTCACAAGTTCCAATTTTGCCAAAAGAGAGATCTCTATGGTTTCGCTATGGAAAAACACGGCCTCAAGGCCAAGGCGGTCCAATCAGTGTGAAGACTGTAGTAGCCTTGGAGATCCTCAAGAATTAGGCCAGGAGCTAGCAACCCGCGGAAGAAATTCCGAAATTTCAAGACGTGGTCGCTTGGAAAATCCTCAAGAAGCGTGATTCCTCATCTAGTGACTATAAGAGAAGACTTTGTCACAAATGCAAGAAACCTGGTCACTATATCCAAGATTGTCCTCGGAAAAAGGAATTAAAGAAGAAAAAACACAAGGATTACGCCCGATGACGAAGAAGAAAAGAAATCATCGAAATCTTCATCATCAAAATCCTCAAAGCCTTCTTTTCACAAGAAGAGCAGCCCAAAAAGGCTCGCATTCATTGGCAAGGAAATGGACTGGCTGAATCGAGGAACATGAGGAAGAGGAGGAGTCTCAAGAATAACTTGTGGCTAGTCCGGCTCGCCATCGCTTTGTTAGCAAGTCCATCTTCAACATCAAGAAACCGACCACCGACAAGCCCGATGAGGATAATGATGACTACGCCCCACCTATTGCTTCATGGCAAAGGTGCCAAGGTAATCAATTTCACCTCCTCCAATCTAGTGAAAATGAATCGATGAGGATCTCAAGCCCAGCTACTCTAAACTTGCTAAGATTGCTATAAAACAACAAAGGGCTTTTGAAAAGGTTCAAAACATGCTAGACAAAAGTGATGATATGTTGGGTGAAGAAATGGATCCACTAAAGCCCCAATAAAAATCTTCAGAGATTTTACCTAGGCTTGACATTCAAGGTCATCATAACACCTCCTATCTGATCATGAGAAACCTTATGAATTTCTTCAAAGAAAGCAAGATCTTGAGAAGCTAAGAGTGAGTTATGAAGATCTTCAAGGAGGCCATTCATTACTTGCTCAACAAATCAGCTTCTCAAGAAGAATTTGTTCTCCATGCTTAAAGTGCATTGAACGTGAAATCGCTAATTCTTCACCAATGTTCAAATGCTTCAACTGTTAAAATTCTTCACCGCCTGCTATCACTAATTTCTCATCCAGGACATTGCTAGTATCACCAAGCAGGGTTGAAGGAATTGTACATGACAGATGTACAAAAGCCTCAAAGGGCATCGACCTTTTTGTGCTTAAAAAGCATTCCTCAACAGAACCCAGGAAAGAGGGTATCGCCTTTGAGAGGAAATTAAATGTCGATGGAACATACCGAAGCCCGAGCAGATCCCAAAACCTCATGGGTTGCAAAGGGACCTCCATGATCCATCTACCTTATCCGGCTTTAATGGAATTTCTTTCCTTGATGAGTCATTTGACTCAACTATAAACTGTTCAAAAATCGAATGGTGAAGTATTTGCTAGATATGTTGGCACTAATCGCAGAACGGTTCCCCATGAAGAAAACTGGGTTCCCAAGAAGTGCCTTGAAAGTCTTCGTGAATGTCCTCATGACACCACCAAAGAAGAATAGGAACCCCGATCAAATTCTTCATATGGACCAAATTTTCATATGGATTCCAAGTCCTTGGACCAAATTCCTCACCGGGATCAAATTCTCAAAAGGATCAAAGTCCTCATATGATTATCATCGTTAACAACTCCTTCCGGTAGAGCTAAGGGCTATGAATATGTGCATTATTCTTCAAACCAATATGTTCATATGTCCTCAAGAATTTCTCCGCTTATTCATATGCTTAACCCTAACCCTCTTATGTGAAACGAAATGGTTTGGCTTCCATGCCACCATTCTCGTATGGTGCTGCAGAGTGATGAACTTTTCCACCCTTCGATTGGGTGGTGAAGAAAAGAACTAATCTTCTTCGCAGGTCGTCTCCATGTGCCTTTAACGTCCAAGAATTTGTCGGGCCCCAAAAATGTTCGGAAGGACGCAGTTAATCTGATGAAATGAACCTTCATTTCCACGCCCCTATATCGCTTATCTGTTAATACCGACGATGAAATTTTCCGATGAAATTGATATCATATTCTTCACCGATGAAGTATATGAGATCGTAAGTTGTACTAATTCATCCAGGATGATCAACCCAAAGCCACCGAGGGTTCTCGATAGGGATGTACAAATCACATGACCGGTGATAAGAATCTATTGATGGATGCCCTTATCACCGCCACATCTAAGCATATCATCTTTGCCAAAAGGCAAAAGTCGTATTGGGTCTTGTAAGGTTGCATCTCTAAGGACATGCACATGGACAAAGTCATGCTTGTTGAGTCCTTAGGATAAACCTCATGTCCCTCAATGCTTTGTGATCTTGATATGGTTGTTATCTTTGGCAAGTATCGTTTGTTGTGATTATGGAAGTCGAAATTCCAAAGTCTTCAAGGCTTTAGGAGAGGAGATTTGTATATTGTTGACTTCTCCACGGACCACAACCACGTGTGTCTACTTTCAAAAGCTTCGAATTGGCTATGGCATCGGCATTTGGTCACGCAGCATGAGGAATTTGCACACGCTTGCAAAGAAGAAGCATGTCATTGGCATTGAGAATGTCAAATTCCTCAAGGATCACTTATGCGGAGCTTGTGAAGCTGGAAAATGACCAAGGCCAAGCATCCAAATAAGACTATCATGACCACTACTCGCCCTTTCAATTGCTTCACATGGACCTCTTTGGTCCCAATCATTACTCACTGTCGTAATGATGCATCTCTATGGCTTTGTTATTGTTGATGATTACCCTCACACTGGGTACACATTGTTACTACAAAAATCAAGTGCGTGAAGTCTTCAAACGATTTTCCTCGAGGGCTTCAACTAACTTTGGTGTGAAGATCACACATCAGAGTGACAATGGAACTGAGTTCAAGAATTCGGTCTTGATGACTATCTTGATGAACTTGGTATTACTCATGAATTATCCGCCTTATACTCCTCAAAGAAATGGCCGGTGGAACGCAAGAACAGAACTCTGGTTGAGATGGCTCGACTATGCTTGATGAATACAAAACGCCTAGTCGCTTCGATTGAAGCAATGACACCGCGGCCACATCATCAACAGAGTATATCTTCACAAATTCTTCAAGAAGACCGCCTATGAACTCCTCACCGACAAGAAACCTAATGTGTTATTTCAAAGTCTTGCAAATGTGGATTAGAGATCCTCATCACAACTCTAAATTTGCACCAAAAGCACATGAAGGTTTTATGCTTTTACGGAAAGGACTCAGACACCCAGTAGTCTTCAACATCACTTACACAAGATTGTTGACATCAGAGATGTGCGGTTCGATGAAACTAATGGCTCGCAAAGAGAGCACCTACCTTGTGTGTTAGACTTAACCAGCACCGAGGATTCTATCAGTTCAAGGCAACCGAGGATGTCATTCCCATCAAGAAACTGTCAAGAATTCATTCCTCAGACGCAAGAACGAGTGATGCACCCAAGATAATGTCAAGAAAATGGTGCCGAGGAAAATGATCAAATTCTCACGACAACCAGCTCATCCTCGCTTAAAAAGAAGTGCAAGTGGAGAAGATCCTCATGACATTAAAGCGCCAGTCCTCTACACGCCAAAAGCTTCACATTTATCTAACTTTTGTGGGCACTATGCTTTTGTCTCTATCACAGAGCCCACTAAGGTAGATGAAGTATCGAGCCCGAGGGATTCAGGCCATGCAAGAAGAATTACATCCCGAGCTCAACAATGTCTGGGAACCGTCAAACGCCCAGATCCTCGCAAGCATAATATCATTGGCACAAAGTGGATCTATCGCAACAAGCAAGATGAAAATGGTCTTGTGGTGAGGAATAAGGCACGACTAGTAGCTCAAGGCTACACGCAGTTGAAGGAATTGATTTCGATGAAACTTTTGCACCTGCTTAGACTTGAGTCTATTCGATATTACTCTTATGCTAACCATCACAATATCACTTTATATCAAATGGATGTGAAAAGTGCATTCCTCAATGGTAAGCTTGAGGAAGAAGTATATGTTGCTCAACCCCTGTGTTTTGAAGATCCAAAGAATCTCGACAAAGTCTTCAGACTCAATAAAGCCTCTATGGCCTCAAGCAAGCCCCAAGCTGGTATGATACATTGAAGGAATTCTTTGTGAAGAATGGCTTCACACCTGTTCACTCGATCCTACTCTCTTTACTAAATCTTATGATGGTGAACTTTTGTGTGCCAAATATATGTTGATGATATTATCTTTGGTTGATCGACCAACGTTATAGTGATGAATTTGCTATCATGATGAGTGAAGAATATCAAATGTCTATGATGGGAGAGTTGAAATTCTTCTAGGTCTTCAAATTCACAACAACACAATGGCATATTCATATCTCAGAGAAATACCTCAAAGATGTCCCAAGAAATTCGCATGCAAGATTGCAAAGGTGTCAAAATTCCTATGCCCACAAATGGCCATCTATGCATCGATGAAAATGGTATTGACTTTGATCACAAGGTATACCGCCCATGATTGGTTCTTTATTATACTTATGTGCATCTAGGCCAGATATAATGCTTAGTGTTTGCATGTGTGCTCGATTTCAAGCTACACCAGGAATCACACCATAAGGCCGTGAAGCATATTCTTCTATATCTAGCTCACACACCAACACTAGGATTATGGTACCCCAAGGGCTCTACTTTTGATCTCATTGATATTCGACTGACTATGCGGTGATCGTGGACCGCAAGTCAACATCCGTACTTGTCATTTCTGACGATCTTTGGTCCGTTGGTCCTCAAGAAACAGAATCCGATCACCGCTTCATCGGAAGTGAATACATTGCTGGCTCTGTTGTGCTCAATTGCTATGGATAAAGCAAACCTCAAGGACTACACATCAACGGAAGAATGTGCCTCTATTGTGACAATGAGGGTGCCATCAAGATAGCTCACAACCCGTTCAGCACTCAAAGACAAAGCACATTCAAATTCCATCATTTTCTTCGGATCATGTGTTGAAGGGCTCATCTCCATCGAAAGCACGTGAAGACAAGAACAGCTAGTGATATCTTCACTAAGCCCTTGATGAGAAGAGATTTAGCAAGTTTGTGTGAGCTAAATATCTTAGAATCTTCGAACGTTTTTGAAAAAGAACACATCCTAACACTTATGCAAAATTGATGACTTAGATGTGCAACACATGAAGAAACGCTTTTCTTCAATCAATGAAGAATAACACTTTAGTGTGAAGAAATTAATGAAGAATTTGATTCTCGTAACCCACACAATTGTACGCTGTGTCCAAATCATCTTTCTTATACGGTGGGTCACGCCACCACCAAAGTTGAAAATCTTCAATTTGAGTTTTTCCTCGTTTTGAAATTCTTCAGCTTTTTTAAATTCTTCAACTTTGCAAAATCCTCACTGTTTCCGCTGCCTTTCTTCATTGGCTTATATATATATGGGTTTATGTCCTCTATAGCATTCACTTATGGCTATTTCTTCAAGTCGCTTTTTTGCTAAGTGAATGTGATCGGACCCTTCCTCTATGCTATACTCAACCCAATCCATTCACAAATTCTTCATGTGCTTCTATTTTGAAACTCTCAAAATCTTCACCTGTCCTTGATACTGAAGAAATTGCAACGGAACTTTAAACTGATCTTATCCAAACCTTCGCTTTTGCCATTAAACCGCTCCGATCCCACGATGCATTATTCTATTCACCCACGATCGACACGATCTCCACTACAAAGACGGGGTGAACATGTCGTGAGAAGGAAATGGTCAGGCATGTTCGCCCTAAATCTTCGATCCATTTTTCACCGTGTCTATAAATACCTCTTCCTTCCTCTTTACTCGCCGACATCTCTCCCCGCCGAGCTTCAAACCTAGTCGCCGCTTACTCCATCGTCACCGGTGAGGAAAAGCTTCATCGCCGACTCGTCACCGACGATCACGCCGATCCTGAAATCCTCATCCCCCGTCAGAAGTTGTCTTCCTCCAAGTTAGGGCGTGAAGATCCGAACGATTAACTTCCCAACCGTTCTTCCTCCGTCGGTTCTTCACTTCGGTAATTAAAGTTACTTTTATTACTCGCTTGATTCTCAAACCTTCTTGAAAATCTTCAAAGGTGTTTATTCTTCAAATCTT
>JAHIAM010014693.1:0-12108 GCA_021605205.1 Aegilops longissima | reverse complement strand
CACGATTGACGATCCGGGTGCCTTATGTGTCGGCATCAAAATGGCAGTTTGGGATTCGGCCCGCTTTTGACTATTACTATGTTTTGGGGTCCCGGAGTGATTTCACGATTGATAACACGTGCGCGACGCTGGTCATCAACACTCATAGTTTTGGTCGATTCTGCCCGCTTGGAACTATTCTCACCGCTTGCCCTAAAGCGATTTCGTGGTTGTTGAACCTGTGGTGTGCTTACGGTTGGTCGTCAAGAATCGCAGTTTAATGGTTCTGCCGGTTTCTGGACTATTGCTCACCGCTTGGGGGTACCGGAGTGATTTGTGATTGACGAACCCCGGTGCGTTGAAGTGTCCGCTCAACACTCGCAATTTTGGCCGATTCGTCCGCTTGATACAATATTACTCACGCTTTTGGGGTCCAGAGCGATTTTCATGATTGACGATCCCTAGGTGCGCTTATGTAGGTCATCAACAATGGCAGCTATGATTCGGCCCGCTTTTAGACTATTACTCGCTGGCCCGGAGTGAATTCCACGATTGACAACATCAAAGCATTACGTGTCACCATCAACACTCAAAATTTTGATCGATTCTGGTCCGTTTATGCAATATTACTCATCGCTTTGAGGTCTCATAGCAATTTCCACGATTGACGATCTCCGGGTGCGCGATGTTTGTCATCAACACTCACAGCTTTGGTTGATTCTCGCTCGCTTGGTGGACTATTACTCACCATTTTGGGTCCCAAAGCGATTTCCATGGTTGTTGAACCCAAGGTGTGCTTACATGATTCTGGCCCGCTTTTGACTATTACTCACTGTTTTGGGGTGCGGAGTGATTTCAATGATTGACGAATCCGGTGCGCGATGTGCCGTCTGCCAAGACTGCAATTTGGCCGCTTCGTCCGCTTGATGCACTATTATCGACCGCTTTGGGCTCCCTGAGCGATTTTCGTGATTGACGATCCTGTGGTGCGCTACGGTCGGTCATCAACAATGGCAGCTTGGGCCTATTCTACCCGCTTCTGGACTATTACTCGTTTCAGGGTCCTCGGAGTGATTTACCATTGACTTAACACCGGGTGCGCGATCGGTCGGTCATCAACACTCACGTTTGGTCGATTCTGCCCGCTTCGTGAATTATTCCTCACTGTTTTGGGCTCCCAAAGCGATTTCAAGGTTGTTGAACCCCATGGTGTGTATACGTGTTGGTCGCCAAGACTCGCAGTTTGTTCCGTTTTGGCCCGCTTTTGACTATTAATCATGTTTGGGGTGCCGGAGTGATTTCTGATTGACGAACTCGCGCGGCGTCCGTTGTTGACCCTGCAATTTTGGCCGATTCTGGTCCGCTTGATGCACTATTACTCACCGCTTTGGGGTCCTAGAGCATTTTCACGATTGCCATCCTGTGGTGCGCTTACGGTCGGTCATCAAATGGCAGTTTAACATTCTGGCCCGCTTTTGACTATTACTATGTTTTGGGGTCCCGGAGTGATTTCCACGATTGACTAACACCGGGTGCTACGTGTCGGTCATCAACACTCACGCTTTGGTCGATTCGCCGCACGTGAACTATTCCTCACCGCTTTGGGCTCCTAAAGCGATTTGTGGTTGTTGAACCCTGTGGTGTTCTTATGTGTTGGTCGTCAAGAATCGCAGTTTGGGCCGGTTCTGGCCCGCTTATGCACTATTGCTCACTGTTTGGGGTACCGAGTGATTTCAGATTGACGAACCCCTGCGCGCGTATGTCCCGTCAACACTCGCATTTTGGCCGATTCTGGTCCGCTTGATACAATATTACCACAGCTTTGGGGTCCTAGAGCGATTTTCATGATTGACGATCCCTAGGGTGCGCTTTGTGTATGTCATCAACAATGGCAGCTTGGGCCGATTCGCGCCGTTTAGACTATTACTATGTTTCGGGGCCCGGAGGATTTCACGATTGACAAACATCAAAAGGTTACGTGTCACCATCAACACTCACAATTTTGATCGATTCTGGTCCGCTTCATGCAATATTACTCACCGCTTTGGGGTCTCATAGCAATTTCACGATTGACGATCTCCGGTGCTTTAGGTGTCGTCATCAACACTGCATTTTGGCCGATTCTGGTCCGCGCTTGATGCACTATTACTAACCGCTTTGGGCCCCAGAGCGATTTTCATGGTCGATGATCCTGATGCGCGACGCGGTTTCATCAACAATGGCAGCTTGGGCCTATTCTGACCCGCTTTGACTATTACTCTGTTTGGAATCCGGAGTGATTTCCACGATTGTCGAACACCGGCGCGCGTACGCTGCGGTCATGAACACTCACAGTTTTGGTCGATTCTGGCCCGCTTTCGTGAACTATTCGTCTTGGGCTCCCAAAGCGATTTCCGTGGTTGTTGAACCCCATGTGTATACGGTTGGTCGTGAAGACTCGCAGTTTGTTCCGTTTTGGCCCGCTTCATGGACTATTACTCACTGTTTTGGGGTGCCGGAGTGATTTGTGATTGACAAACTCCGGGCGCGTAAGTGTCCGCTGCTGACTCGCAATTTTGGCCGATTCTGGTCCGCTTGATGCATTATTACTCACCGCTTTGGGGGTCCTAGAGCGATTTTCACGATTGACGATCCTGGGTGCGCTTACGCGGTCGGTCATCAATAATGGCAGTTTGGGTTTAATCTGGCCCGCTTCTTTGACTATTACTGTTTTGGGGTCCTGAGTGATTTACCGATTGATTTAACACCGGGCGGTTTACGGTTTCGGTCATCAACACTCATATTGGTCGATTCTGGCCGCTTCGAACTATTCCTCACCGCTTTGGGCTCCTAAAGCGATTTCCGTGGTTGTTGAACCCGGGTGTGCTTACGTGTTGGTCGTCAAGAATCGCAGTTTGGGCCGGTTCCGCCCGCTTCATGCACTATTGCTCACTGTTTGGGGGTACCGAGTGATTTGATTGACGAACCTCGCGCGCGGCGTCCGTCTGTCAACACTCGCAATTTTGGCCGATTCTCGTCCGCTTGATACACTATTACTCACAGTTTGGGGTCCCAGAGCGATTTTCATGATTGACGATCCCTAGGGTGCGCTTTGCTGTAGGTCATCAACAATGGCAGCTTGGGCCATTCGGCCCGCTTTTGACTATTACTCGTTTCGGGGCCCGGAGTGATTTCACGATTGACAAACACCGTGTGATTACGGTCACCATCAACACTCACAATTTTGATCGATTCTGGTCCGCTGCGCACTATTACTCACCGCTTTGGGGTCCAGAGTACCATTGACGATCTCCGGTGCGCACGTGTCGGCCATCAACACTCAAGTTTTGTTGATTCGCCGCTTGCGGACTATTACTCACCGTTTTTGGGTCCCAAAGCGATTTCCATGGTTGTTGTACCCCAAGGTGTGCTTACATGTTGGTCATCAAGACTCGCAGTTTGGACCGGTTCTGCCCCGTTTCTTGGACTATTACTCACTGTTTCGTGGTGCCGGAGTGATTTCCTTGATTGACGAGTCCCGGGGTGCGTTTACGTGTCCGTCGTCAACACTCGCAATATTGGCGGATTCTGGTCCGTTTGATGCACTATTACTGACCGTTTTGGGCTCCCAGAGCGATTTTCATGATTGACGATCCCTAAGGCGCTTACGATCGGTCATCAACAATGGCAGCTTGGGCCTATTCTGACCTGCTTCGGACTATTACTCGCTTTTGGTGTCCCGAGTGATTTATGATTGATTTAACACCGGGTGCTTATGCTGTCGGTCATCAACACTCACAGCTTTGGTCGATCCTGGCCCTTTCATGAACTATTCCTCACTGTTTTGGGCTCCCAAAGCGATTTCTGTGGTTGTTGAACCCCATGGCGCAGTATACGGTTGGTCGCCAAGACTCGCAGTTTGTTTTTGGCCCGCTTTGACTATTACTCACTGTTTTGGGGTGCCGGAGTGATTTTGATTGACGAACTCCGGGTGCGCGGTGTCCGCTGCTGACCTCGCATTTTGGCCGATTCTGGTCCGCTTGATACACTATTACTCACCGCTTTGGGGTTCCTAGAGCGATTTTCATGATTGACGGTCCTGTGGTGCGCTACGCGGTCTCATCAATATGGCAGTTTAAATATTCGCCCGCTTTGCACTATTACTATGTTTTGGGGTCCCGAGTGATTTCACACGATTGACTTAACACCGGTGCGCGACGCGTTTGGCCATCAACACTCAGTTTTGGTCGATTCTCGCCCGCTTGCGGAACTATTCTCACCGCTTTGCCCTAAAGCGATTTCCGTGGTTGTTGAACCTGTGGTGTGCTTACGTGTTGGTCGTCAAGAATCGCAGTTTGGGCCGGTTCTGGCTTGCTTTGGACTATTGCTCACTGTTTGGGGGTACCGGAGTGATTTCCGTGATTGACGAACCACGGGTGCGCTTATGTCCGTCAACACTCGCAATTTTGGCCGATTCGTCCGCTTGATACAATATTACTCACAGCTTTGGGGTCCCAGAGATTTTCATGATTGACGATCCCTAGGGTGCTTATGGTAGGTCATCAACAATGGCAGCTTAATGATTCGGGCCCGCTTTAGACTATTACTCGCTTTCGGGCCCTGAGTGATTTATTGACAAATACTAGGGTGCGATTACGTGTCACCATCAACACTCACAATTTTGATCGACAGGTCCGTTTCATGCAATATTACTCACCGCTTGGGGTCTCATAGCAATTTCCACGATTGACCATCTCCGGTGCGCGACGCGGTTTCGTATCGCGACTCACAGTTTTGGTCGATTCTGGCCCTGCCGTGAACTATTCTCACTGTTTTGGGCTCCAAAGCGATTTCCGTGGTTGTTGAACCCCATGGCGGCATATGTATTGGTCGGCAAGACTCGCTGTTTGGGTCGGTTTGCCCGTTTATGGACTATTACTCACTGCTTTGGGGTGCCGGAGTGATTTGTGATTGACGAACCCTCGCTATGCTTAAGTGTCCGTGCTGACCTCGCAATTTTGGCCGATTCTGGTCCGTTCGATGCACTATTACTCACCGTTTTGGGGGTCCTAGACCGATTTTCACGATTGACAATCCCAGGGTGCGTTTACGTGTCGGTCATCAACAATGGCAGTTTGGTCCGATTCTGGCCCGCTTTGACTATTACTATGTTTTGGGGTCCCAAGTGATTTCCATGATTGGATTTGCAAATCCATTCCTCACCGCTTTGGGCTCCTAAAGCGCTTCCAGAGTTAAGCCCCAAGATGTGCTTACGTGTTGTTGTCAAGACTCGCTTAATGGTTCTGGCCCGCTTTCGGAATATTGCTCATCGCTTGGGGTGCCGGAGTGATTTCCGTGAT
The DNA here is from genome assembly GCA_021605205.1 of Aegilops longissima. Taxonomy (NCBI): domain Eukaryota; kingdom Viridiplantae; phylum Streptophyta; class Magnoliopsida; order Poales; family Poaceae; genus Aegilops; species Aegilops longissima. Next base: position 6,790 of record JAHIAM010014693.1, on the reverse strand, counting down.
TGACGAACTCGTATTAATGTCCGTCCGTCAACACTCGCAATTTTGGCCGATTCTGGTCCGCTTGATACACTATTACTCACGTTTGGGGTCCCGAGCGATTTTCATGATTGACGATCCCTAGGTGCGCTTATGCGTAGGTCAACAATGGCAGCTTAATGATTCGCCAGTTTCTTGACTATTACTGCTTTTGGGTCCCGAGTGATTTCACGATTGACAAACACCGGGTGTGATTACGTGTCACCATCAACACTCACAATTTTGATCGATTCTGGTCCGCTTGCAATATTATTACTCACCGCTTTGGGGTCCCATCAATTTACGATTGACGCATCTCTGTGCGCTACGTGTCGGTCATCAACACTCAAGTTTTGTTGATTCGCTCTTTCGTGGACTATTACTCACCGCTTTTGGGTCCCAGCGATTTCCATGGTTGTTGAACCAAGGTGTGCTTACATGTTGGTCATCAAGACTCGCAGTTTGGACCGGTTCGCTTCGCTTGACTATTACTCACTGCTTTGGGGTGCGGAGTGATTTCCTTGATTGACGAACCCGGTGCGTACGGTCCGCTGTCAACACTCGCAATATTGGCGGATTTCGTCCGCTTGATGCACTATTATCGACCGCTTGGGCTCCTGAGCGATTTTCATGATTGACGATCCCAGGTGCGCGCTACGACGGCATCAACAATGGCAGCTTGGGCCTATTCTCGACCTGTTTCCTGACTATTACTGTTTTGTGTCCTGAGTGATTTCCATGATTGATTTAACACCGCGTGCCGCTTGGCCATCAACACTCACAGTTTTGGTCGATTTCGCCCTTTCGTGAACTATCCTCACTGTTTTGGGCTCCCAAAGCGATTTGTGGTTGTTGAACCCATGGCGCATATACGGTTGGTCGCCAAGAGTCGAGTTTGTTCCCGTTTTGGCCTGCTTGGATTGACTATTTCACCGGGGTGCCGGAGTGATTTCTGTGATTGACGAACTGGGTGCGCGAAGAGTCCGCTGCTGACCTCGCAAATTTGGCCGATTCTGGTCCGCTTGATGCACTATTCACCGCTTTGGGGTCCTATAGCGATTTTCACTTATTGACATCCTGTGTTGCATTGCCATCAAATGGCAGTTTAAATTCGGCCCGCTTTTGGACTATTACTATGTTTTGGGGTCCCGAGTGATTTCCACGATTGACTAACACCGGTGCGCTTATTTGGTCATCAACACTCACAGCTTTGGTCGATTCTGCCCGCCGGAACTATTCTCACCGCTGCCCTAAAGCGATTTCCGTGGTTGTTGAACTGTGTGCTTACGTGTTGGTCGTCAAGAATCGCAGTTTAATGGTTCGCCGGTTTCTTGGACTATTGCTCACTGTTTGGGGGTACCGGAGTGATTTCAGGATTGACGAACCGTGCGAAGTGTCCGTCAACACTCGCACTTGGCCGATTCTGGTCCGCTTGATACAATATTACTCACAGCTTTGGGGTCCTTTCATGATTGACGATCCCTAGGTGCGCTTGTGTAGGTCATCAACAATGGCAGCTTGGGCCGATTCGGGCCCGCTTAGACTATTTGCGGCCCCGGAGGATTCCACGATTGACAAACATCAAAAGGAACGTGTCACCATCAACACTCACAATTTTGATCGATTCTGGTCCGTTTCATGCAATATTACTCACCGCTTTGAGGTCTCATAGCAATTTCCACGATGACGATCTCCGGTGCGCACGGTTCGGTCATCAACACTACAGTTTGGTTGATTCTGGCTCGCTTGGTGGACTATTACTCACCATTGGGTCCCAAAGCGATTTCCATGGTTGTTGAACCCCATGTGCTTACATGTTGGTCCTCAAGACTGCAGTTGGACCGGTTCCGGCCCGCTTTTGACTATTACCACTGTTTTGGGGTGCCGGAGTGATTTATGATTGATTTAATCTCGTGCGCTACGTGTCCGCTGTCAACACTCGCAATTTTGGCCGATTCTGGTCCGCTTGATGCACTATTACTGACCGCTTTGGGCTCCCTGAGCGATTTTCGATTGACGATCCTGTGGATGCCACGGTCGGTCATCAACAATGGCAGCTTGGGCCTATTCTGACCTGCTTCGGACTATTACTCGCTTAGGGTCCCGGAGTGATTTCCACGATTGACGAACAACAGGTGCGCTACGCCACGTCATCAACACTCACAGTTTTGGTCGATTCTCGCCCGCTTCGTGAACTATTCTCACTGTTTTGGGCTCCCAAAGCGATTTCTGTGGTTGTTGAACCCCATGGTGTGTATGTGTTGGTCGTCAAGACTCGCAGTTTGTTCATGTTTTGGCCCGCTTTGACTATTACTCACTGTTTTGGGTGCCGGAGTGATTTCCAGGATTGACGAACTCGCGTATGCTAAGAGTCCGTCGTGACTCGCAATTTTGGCCGATTCTAGTCCGCTTGATGCACTATTACTCACCGCTTTGGGGGTCCTAGAGCGATTTTCAATATTGACCATCCTGTGGTGCGCGACGTGTCGATCATCAACAATGGCAGTTTCAATGATTCGGCCTGTTTCATGGACTATTACTATGTTTTGGGGTCACGGAGTGATTTCCACGACGACACCGGTGTGCTTACTTGTCGGTCATCAACACTCACAGCTTGGTCGATTCTGCCCGCTTGTGAACTATTCTCACCGCTTTGGGCTTCTAAAGCGATTTGGTTGTTGAACCTGTGTGTGCTTACGTGTTGGTCGTCAAGAATCACAGTTTGGGACTTGCTTCGGCCGCTTCTTGGACTATTGCTCACTATTTGGGGTGCCGAGTGATTTCCAGATTGACGAACCCCGTGTTTAATGTCCGCCAACACTCGCAATTTTGGCCGATTCTGGTCCGCTTGATACAATATTACTCACAGTTTTGGGGTCCCAGAGTTTAATTTCATGATTGACATCCCTAGGTGCGCTTATGCTGTAGGTCATCAACAATGGCAGTTTAACATTCGGGCCCGATTCTTAGACTATTACTTGTTTTCGCCCGGAGTGAATTCCACGATTGACAAACACCGGGTGCGATTACGTCGGGCCATCAACACTCACAATTTTGATCGATTCTGGTCCGCTTTATGCAATATTAGTCACCGCTTTGGGGTCTCAGCAATTTCCACGATTGACGATCTCCGGTGCTTACGTGTCGGTCATCAACACTCACAGTTTTGGTTGATTCTGTCTCGCTTGTGGACTATTACTCACCGCTTTTGGGTCCCAAAGCGATTTCCATGGTTGTTGAACCCAAGGTGTGCTTACATGTTGGTCCTCAAGACTCGCAGTTTGGACCCTTCTCGCCCGCTTTTGACTATTACTCACTGTTTGGGGTGCCGAGTGATTTTGATTGATTTGAACCTGGTGCGTATTTGTCCGGGTCCAACACTCGCAATATTGGCGGATTTCGTCCGCTTGATGCACTATTACCACCGCTTTGGGCTCCCAGAGCGATTTCTCATGATTGACGATCCCAGCGGCGCTTACGTTCGGCCATCAATGGCAGCTTGGGCCTATTCTGACCTGCTTCTGACTATTACTGTTTTGTGTCCCGAGTGATTTCCATGATTGATTAACACCGGGGTGCGTTATTCTGGTCATCAACACTCACAGTTTTTCGATCCCGCCCTTTCATGAACTATTCCTCACTGTTTTGGGCTCCCAAAGCGATTTCGTGGTTGTTGAACCCCATGGCGGCATTTGTTGGTCGCAAGACCGCAGTTTGTTCCGCTTTTGCCCGCTTTCATGGACTATTTCACTGTTTTGGGTGCCGAGTGATTTGTGATTGACGAACCGGGTGTTTTGCGTCCGCTGCTGACCTCGCATTTTGGCCGATTCTCGGTCCGTTGATACACTATTACTCACCGCTTTGGGTTCCTAGAGCGATTTTCATGATTGACGCCCTGTGGTGCGCTACGGTTTGGTCATCAACAATGGCAGTTTGGGCCGATTCTCCCGCTTGCACTATTACTATGTTTTGGGGTCCCAGAGTGATTTCACGATTGACTAACACCGGGCGTGCTTATGCCGGTCATCAACACTCACAGTTTTCGATTCTGGCCCGCTTGAACTATTCTCACCGCTTTTGCCCTAAAGCGATTTTTGTTGAACTTGTGGTGCACGGTTGGTCGCAAGAATCGCAGTTTTAATGGTTCTCGCCCGCTTTCGACTATTGCTCACTGTTTACCGGAGTGATTTCCGTGATTGAATAACCACGGGAAAAGTCCGTCGTCAACACTCGCATTTTGGCCGATTCTGGTCCGCTTGATACAATATTACTCACAGCTTTGGGGTCCCAGAGCGATTTTCATGATTGACATCCCTAGGTGCGCTTATGTAGGTCATCAATGGCAGCTTAATGATTCCGGCCTGCTTAGACTATTACTCGTTTCTAGCCCGGAGTGATTTCCCATTGACAAATACTAGGGTGCGATTGTGTCGTCATCAACACTCACAATTTTGATCGATTGTGGTCCGCTTTGCAATATTACTCACCGCTTTGGGGTCTCATAGCAATTTCACGATTGACGATCTCCGGTGCGCGATGCGGTTTGGCCACCACGCTGGTTTCGATTCTGCTTGTGAACTATTCCTCACCGTTTGGGCTCCCAAAGTTTATTTGGTTGTTGAACCCCATGGCGTGTATACATGTTGGTCGCAGGACTCGCTGTTTGGGCCAGTTTGGCCCTTTCATGGACTATTACTCACCTGCGGGGTGTCGGAGTGATTTGCAGATTGACGTAACCCTCAGTATGCTTACGTGTCCGTCGTTGACTCGCAATTTTTTTTCGATTCTCGCTTTGATGCACTATTACTCACCGCTTTGGGGTCCTAGACATTTTCACATTGACAATCCGTGCGTTATGTCGGTCATCAAAATGGCAGTTTGGTTTTCCCGCTTTTTGACTATTACTATGTTTGGGGTCCCGGGTGATTTCAATTGAAACACGGGGGTTTGTTTGGCTCAAACCTTTTGGTCATTTGGGGAATTTTCCACCGGGGCCCCAAACATTTAGTTGTTAACCCGGTCGGGGTTTCAAACTCTTTGGGTTGTTCTGGCCCGCTTCTGGAATATTGCTCACTGTTTGGGGTCCATGATTTAATTGAAACCCGGGGGCTTTGTCCGCAACACTAATTTTGGGATTCTGGCCGCTTTTTTGGGGAGACTTTTATTTACTCCCGGGTTTGGGTCCAACATTTTCCATGGTTTTGACCCGGGTGGTGCCCTTACAAAAGGGGTTTGGGTCAATCAAACTCCAATTTTGACGATTCTGGCCGCTTTGACTATTACTCACCGTTTGGGTCCGAATTTCCAGATTGACACTCCGGGTGGGCACCGGGTCATCAACACTATTTTGGATTCGCCGCTTGGACTATTATCACCCTTTGGGTCCCAAAGTTTTTCGGTTGGTTTACCCGGGTGCTTTACGTTGGCCCATCAAATGCAGTTTGGGGTTCGCCCGCTTTTGACTATTACCCGTTTGGGTCCGAGTGATTTTAGAGATCCCGGGTCGCTTTTGCCAACACTCGCTTTGGCGATTTGCCCTTTGACTATTTACCGTTTGGGCCCCAGGATTTTCATGTTGAACCCCATTGCGTTTTTGGTCATCAAAATGGCAGTTGGGCCCTGCCGTTTGGACTATTACTCCTTTTGGTTCCCGGAGATTTCCAGATTGATAACCTGCGCAGCCCTCATCAACACCAAGTTTTGGTGATTCTGGCCCTTTCGTGAACTATTCTCACCGTTTTGGGCCCCAAAGCGATTTCCTGGTTGTTGAAATGGCATACGGGTTTCCCAAAAGTCGCAGTTTGTTCCGGTTTTGGCCCGCTTTTGACTATTACTCACCGTTTTGGGGTGCCGGAGTGATTTTGGGATTGAGAATCTGCGCGGGTCCGCCACCTCGCAAATTTGGCCGATTTTCCGCTTGATGCACTATTACTCACCGTTTGGGGGTCCTAAGCGATTTTCACGATTGAACCGGGTGCGCTTTGTGGTCATCAACAATGGCAGTTTATTCGCCCGCTTTCTTTACTTTTTTGGGGTCCCGGAGGATTTCCCGATTGACAACACCGGGTGCCGCGGGCCCACAACACTCAAGTTTTTCGATTTGCCCCTTGGAACTATTCCTCACCGCTTTGGGCCCAAAGGATTTGGTTGTTGAACCTGGGTGTGCTTACGGTTGGTCGAAGAATCGCAGTTTGGGCCGGTTCGGCCGTTTTGACTATTGCTCACTGTTGGGGGTACCGAGGATTTTTGATTGACAACCCCGGTGCGCTATGTCCCGTCAACACTCGCAATTTTGGCCGATTCTGTCCGCTTGATACAATATTACTCACGTTTTGGGGTCCCAGGAATTTTCATGATTGACCATCCCAGGGGCTTATGTAGGTCATCAACAATGGCAGCCAAATTCGCCGCTTTTAGACTATTACTCGTTTGGGCCCGGAGGATTTCCCAATTGACAAACAGTGGGTTACGTGCCCATCAACACTCACAATTTTGATCGATTCTGGTCCGTTTATGCAATATTACTCACCGCTTTGGGGTCTCATAGCAATTTCCAATTGACGATCTGGGGACGGTTCATCAACACTCAGTTTTGTTGATTCGCCGCTTTGGGACTATTATCACCGCTTTGGGTCCCAAAGCGATTTATGGTTGTTGAACCCAAGGTGTTTGTTGGTCCTAAGATGCAGTTTGGACCGCTCGCCCGCTTTGACTATTACCACTGTTTTGGGGTGCCGGAGTGATTTCCATGATTGAAACTCGGGGCGACGGTCCG
>JAHIAM010014692.1:0-41215 GCA_021605205.1 Aegilops longissima | reverse complement strand
CCTATACTGATTGCTGCAATCGACGATGGAGTCCGGGAGCGACGCCACCGCCTAACACTACTACTCCGGAGGTGCCTATTACTACGCAGCCGCCGACGATTTCCACTGTGAGTGACCTAGGAGGATCCTGCAGGAGGCCTGTTCCTCTTCGATCTCAGATCCCAGCTTTGTGCTAGCCATCTTATGGCACCTTGTTTAACTTATGTCAGATCAGATATTGTTGCTCAGACTCGCCTCATGATCGAAAGCACTTGTATTCGAGCCCTCGAGGCCCCGGCTTGTATTATGATGCTTGTATGACATATTTTATTTGTAGAGTTGTGTTGTGATATCTTCCTTGAGTCCTTGATCTTGATCGCATACATTTGCGCATGATTAGTGTTACATTGAATCGAGAGGCGTCACACTTGCCCGAGATTTGATCGCCGTATCCAATACCTAGTTCAATCTCTTACTGCAAGTCCCTTTACTCGCTCAGAATACATCATTTCATAACTAACTCATTAGTTATAATGCTTGCAAGTCTTAGGTGATGAGTATTACCGAGAAGGCCCAGAGATACCTCTCCGATAATCGGAGGACAAAACCTAATCTCGATTTATGCCAACTCAACATATACTTTTGGAGACACCAGAGAGTACCTTTATAATCACCCAGCTTACGCTAGACGCTTGGTAGCACACAAAGTGTTCCTCCGTAAACGGAGTTGCATAATCTCATAGTAGCAGGAACTTTGTATAAGTCATGAAGAAAGCATAAGCAACATACTAAACGATCAAGTGCTGCTAACGGAATGGGTCAAGTCAATCACATCATTCTCCTAATGATGTGATCCCGTTAATCAAATGACAACTCATGTCTATGGTTAGGAAACATAACCATCTTTGATTTACTGAGCTAGTAAAGTAGATGCATACTAATGACACTGCTTTGTCTATGTATTCACACATGTATTATGTTTCCGTTAATACAATTCTAGCATGAATAATAAACATTTATCATGATATAAGGAAATAAATAATAACTTTATTATTGCCTCTAGGGCATATTTCCTTCAGCCTCCCACTTGCACTAGAGTCAATAATCTAGATTACACAAGAATGATTCAACACCCATGGAGTCTTGGTGCTGATCATGTTTTGCTCGTGGAAGAGGCTTAGTCAACGGTCTGCAACATTCAGATCCGTATGTATCTTGCAAATCTCTATGTCTCCCACTTGGACTTGGTCCCAAATGGAATTGAAGCGCCTCTTGATATGCTTGGTCCTTTGTGAAATCTGGATCTTTGCCAAGGCAATTGCACCAAGATTGTCACAAGATCTTCATTGGTCCCGAGCTGCACTAGGTATGACACCTAGATCGGAAATGAACTCCTTCATCCAGATCCTTCATTTGCTGCTCCAAGCAGCTATGTACTCCGCTTCACATGTAGATCCCGCCACGACGCTTTGTTTAGAACTGCACCAACCGACACTCCACCGCTTAATGAAAATATGTATCCGTTTATGCATTTAGAATCGTCCGGATCAGTGTCAAAGCTTGCATCGACGTAACCATTTACGATTAGCTCTTTGTCACCTCCATATACGAAACATATCCTTAGTCCTTTTCGTATTTCAGATGTTCTTGACCGCTGTCCAAAGGATCCACCTCGATTACTTTGGTACCTTCCTGCCAAGCTTATTGCTAAGCATACGCCGTCTGGTACACAACATTGCATACATGATAGAGCCTATGGCTGAAGCATAGGAACATTTTTCATTTTCTCTATCTTCATGTCGTGGTCGGGCATTGAGTCTCGACTCAATTTCACACCTTGTAACATCAGGTAAAAACCTTTCTTTGCCGATCCATTTTGAAATTTTTCAAAACTTTATCAAGGTACTTGTGAAAGTCCAATTAAGCTGCCTTGATCTATCTCTATAGATCTTGATGCCCAATATGTAAGCAGCTTCACCGAGGTCTTTCATTGAAAAACTTTTATTCAAGTATCCTTTTATGCTATCCAGAAATTCTATATCATTTCCAATTAATAATATGTCATCCACATATAATATCGAAATGCCAGAGCTCCCCTCACTTTCTTGTAAATACAGTGCTTCTCCAAAAGTCTCAGATAAAACCATATGCTTTGATTACACTATCAAAGCGCTTATTCCAACTCCGAGAGGCTTGCACTGCACCATAAATTGATCGCTGAGCTTGCACACTTTGTTAGCACCTTTTGGATCAACAAAACCTTCGTTGCATCATATACAACTATTCTTCTAGAAATCCATTCAAGAATGCAGTTTTACATCCATTTGCCAAATTTCATAATCATAAAATGCAGCAATTGCTAACATGATTCGGATAGACTTAAGCATCGCCACGGGTGAGAAAGTCTCATCGTAGTCAACCCTTGAACTTGTCGAAACCTTTCGCAACAAGTCGAGCTTTATAGAGCTACATTACCATCAGCGCGGTCTTCTTCTTAAAGATCCATTTATTCTCAATGGCTTGCCGATCATCGGCAAGTCAACCAAAGTCCATACTTTGTTCTCATACATGGATCCCATCTCAGATTTCATGGCTTCAAGCCATTTTGGAATCTGGGCTCACCATCGCTTCTTCATAGTTCGTAGGTTCTCCATGATCTAGTACATGACTTCCGAATAGGATTACCGTATCACCGGTGCGGATTTTATTCTCGTTGATCTACGGTTCAAGGACAACTTGATCTGAAGTTTCATGATCATCATCATTGTCTTCCTCGCTAATTGGTGCAGTGTCAAAGAAACCGATTTCTGTGATGAACTACTTTCCAATAAGGGAGCTGGTACTATTACCTCATCAAGTTCCACATTCCTCCCAATCACTTCTTTCGAGAGAAACTCCTTCTCTAGAAAGGATCCATTCTAGCAACGAATGTCTTGCCTTCGGATCTGTGATAGAAGGTATACCCAATTGTCTCCTTTGGGTATCCTATGAAGACACATTTTCCGATTTGGGTTCAAGCTTATCGTGTTGAAGCTTTTTCACATAAGCATCGCAACCCCAAACTTTCGTAAACGCACAACTTTGGTTTCTTGCCAAACCATAGTTCATAAGGTGTCGCTCAACGGATTTTGATGGTGTCCTATTTAACGTGAATGCGGCCGCCTCTAAAGCATAACCCCAAAACGATAGTGGTAAATCGGAAATAGACATCATAGATCGCACCATATCTAGTAAAGTACGACAGATGTTCGACACACCATTACGCTGTGGTGTTCTGGCGTGAGTTGCTAAACTATTCCGCATTGCTTCAAATGTAGACCAAACTCAGAACTCAAATATTCTCCTCCACGATCAGATCGAGAAACTTTATTTTCTTGTTACGATGATTTTCAACTTCACTCGAAATTCTTTGAACTTTTCAAATGTTTCAGATTTATGCTTCATTAAGTAGATATACCCATATCTCGCTTAAATCATCTGTGAAGGTGAGAAAATAACGATATCCGCCACGAGCTTCAACATTCATCGGACCACATACATCCGTATGTATGATTTCCAACAAATCTGTTTCTCCATACAACCGAGAACGGTGTTTTAGTCATCTTGCCCATGAGGCACGGTTCGAAGTACCAAGTGATTCATAATCAAGTGATTCCAAAAGTCCATCCGTATGGAGTTTCTTCATGCGCTTTACACGATATGACCTAAACGGCAAGTCACAAATAAGTTGCACTATCATTATCAACTCTGCATCTTTTGGCTTCTACATTATGAATATGTGTATCACTACTTCGAGATTCAACAAGAATAGACCATTCTTCAAGGGTGCATGACTATAAAAGATATTACTCATATAAATAGAACAACCATTATTCTCTCGATTAAATGAATAACCGCTCGCATTAAACAAGATCCAGATATAATGTTCATGCTCAACGCTGCACCAAATAACAATTATTTAGGTCTAAAACTAATCTCAAGGTAGATGTAGAGGTAGCGTCGATCATGCATCACATTGACTTTCGAACCGCTTCCCACGCCGCATCGTCACCTCGCCCTTTGCCGTTGTCATTAGTCCCTGCTTCGAGTTGCAAATATTAGCAATGTAACCAGATCAAATACCCAGTGCTATTATAGCTCTAGTAAGGTACACATCAATAACATGTATATCACATATACCTTTGTTCACCTTGCCATCCTTCTTATCCGCCAAATACTTGGGGCAGTTCCGCTCAAAGGTCCACGCTTGCAGAAAAACACTCGCTTCGTGCTTAGGTCCGACTTAGGTTTCTTCTCTTGAGCAGCAACTTTCTTGCTGTTCTTTTGAAGTTTCCTTTCTTCCCTTTGCCCTTTTCTTGAAACTAGTGGTCTTGTTGACCATCAACACTTGATGCTCCTTTTTGATTTCTACCCGCAGCTTTTAGCATATGTAAGAGCTCAGAATTGTCTTAGTCATCCCTTGCATATTATAGTTCATCACGAGCTTTGTAGCTTGGTGGCGTGATTGGAGAATTTCATCAATGACACTATCATCCGGAAGATTAACTCCCAGCTGAATTAAGTGATTATTATACCAGCACATTTTGAGTATGTGCTCACCGAGTAACTATTCTCTCCATCTTGCAGCTATAGAACTTATTGGAGACTTCATATCTCTCAATCCGGCATTTGCTTGAAATATTAACTTCAACTCTTGGAACATCTCATATGCTCCATGACGCTCAAAACGCCGTTGAAGACCCGGTTCTAAGCCGTAGCATGGCACAATCGAACTATAAAGAGTCATCAGCTTTTGCTCGCCAGACGCTCACAACTTCTCGGCGTTGTTCTGCAGCAGTTCGCACCCAGTGCTTCCAGGATTAATTCTTCCAGGCAGCAATGAGGATAATCCTCGTTACGGACCCAGTCCGTAATTGCTACCATCATCTTTCAACTTTGCTTTCAAGGAACGCATTAAAATTCAACGGAACAACAAACGAGCCATCTATCTACAAAAACATAGACAAGCAAAATACTATCGTACTAAGTTCATGATAAATTTAAGTTCAATTAATCATATTAAAACTCCCACTTAGAGACATCTCTTAGTCATCTAAGTGATTACGTGATCCAAATCAACTAAACCATAACCGATCATCACGTGAGATGGAGTAGTTTTCAATGGTGAACATCACTATGTTGATCATATTACTATATGATTCACGCCGACCTTTCGGTCTCCGTGTTCCGAGGCCATATCTGATATGCTAGGCTCGCAAGTTTAACTCGAGTATTCCGCTGAGTAAACTGGATTGCACCTTGTAGATGGACGGAGCTTATCACACCCGATCATCACGCGGTGTCCGGCACTACGAACTTTTAGCAACGGTGCATACCGTGGAGAACACTTTGATAATTTTAGTGAGAGATCATCTTATAATGCTACCACAATCAAAGCAAAATAAGATGCATAAAGGATAAACATCACATGCAATCAATATAAGTGATATGATATGGCCATCATCATCTTGTGCTTGTGATTCCATCTCCAAGCATCGCAGATCACCATCGCCACCGGCGCGACACCTTGATCTCCATCGAGCATCATTGTCGCCTCGCCAACTATTGCTTCTACGACTATCGCTACGCTTAGTGATAAAGTAAAGCAATTACATGGCTTTTGCATTTATACAATAAAGCGACAACCATATGGCTCCGCCATTGTCGATAACTTCGTTACAAAACATGATCATCTCATACAATAAAATATAGCATCACGCCTTGACCATATCACATCACAACATGCCCTGCAAAACAAGTTAGACGTCTCTACTTTGTTGTTGCAAGTTTTACGGGTGCTACGGGCTGAGCAAGAACCGTTTACCTACGATCAAAACCACAACGATAGTTTGTCAAGTTGGTGCTGTTTTAACCTTCGCAAGGACCGGCGAGCCACACTCGGTTCAACTAAAGTGAGAGAGAGACACCCCGTCACCTTAAGCAACAAGTGCTCGCGGTGAAACCAGTCTCGCGAAGCGCACGCTAATGTCGGTCCGGCCGCTTCATCTCACAATACCGCTGAACCAAAGTATGACATGCTGGTAAGCAGATGACTTATATCGCCCACAACTCACTTGTGTTCTACTCGCATATGACATCAACGATAAAACCAGGCTCGATGCCACGTTGGGGAACGAGTAATTTCAAAAATTTCCTACGCACACGCAAGATCATGGTGATGGCATAGCAACGAGAGGGAGAGTGGGTCCATACCGTAGACCTGAAGGGAAGCGTATAACAACGCGTTGATTAGTCGACGCCTTCACGATCCGACCGATCCAAGTACCAACGCACGGCACCTCCGAAGTTCAGCAACCGCTCAGCTCGATGACGATCCCGGCCCGATCCAGCAAAGGGGTGGGACCTTCAAGGATCCATCCACCTTATCCGCTTTTACCTGTGCTAACCCTATTATCATTGATGAACTTTGATGCAAACTATAAGTTGTTCAAGAATCAGAACGTGAAGTGTTTGCGTATATTGGTACTAACTGCAGGAATGGACCACCTATGAAGAAGATCCGGTTCCCAAAGCTGTCTTGAGAATCTTCCAGTGAATGTCATCATGACACCACCGGGAAGAAGACAAACCCTGCACCTAAGGCGCCATATGGTCCAAAGGCTTCATACGCATGAGGACTCACCGAGTCACCCTAACGCCAATGTTTTAGTGGAAACCGACTCAAATTTATGAATATGAGCGTGTCTTCAAACCGCTATGTTCATAGAACTAAGAACTTTTCTGCTTATTCATATGAGTATCATTCATCTCCAAGGCTATTTGCTAGGGCTCCAAAGTCAAGTTCTCGATGCTGCACTTAGACTCATTTCTTCCACCACCCTCAAGATGTGGGTGGTTAAGAAGAATTAACTCTCTTGCAGAAAGGGTCTCCACCAAAATCAAAGGCGTCCGATGCTATTGTCGGGACCTAAAACATCTTGTAGGGCACAAGATCAAATGCCCAAATGGTCTCACTATGTATTTTGTTCCTAATCTGCCATTCATCCTATCACCCAATCTTGATTTAAGCTTCAATAATCCACTTGTTCAATAAATGTTTATGCTTCACAATGCTCTTGGTAGCCTATCCCCTAACTGCATCAGAGGGTATGACACCTCATGCTTCGAATGGATTATGGACACTGGATGCACTAATCATAAGGATCGGTGATCGAAGTCTTCATGGACTCAACCTACGCCCATCGACAAGAGTCACATCACATTTGTCGACACTAGTAAAAGCAAGTCTTTGAAGGGTATAGGAAAGATGATCTATACATGGTAGATTTCAGCAGGTCCATGCCTTGTCGATGTCTTCTTGCAAAGCTTCAGTACGCCGGGCTCGCATCGGAGGTCAGTATGCCGGGCATGAGGAACTTACATACACACCGCCAAGAAGAAGCATGTCATAGGCATCGGTGTCAAGTTCAAGAAGGATCATTTGTGTGGTGCTCGCTGGTCGAAAGATGACTAGGCAAAGCACCCTCAAGACAATCATGACGACATCTCAACCCTTCGAGCTGTTACACATGGATTTGTTTGGCCCTACTCATTATTCTACCTCACAACAAATCGTTGTCTCTATGGCTTCCATTGTTGATGACTACTCAAGATACACATGGGTGCACATAATTCTCTACAAGACTGGTGCAAGATGTCTTCGACGCCGCCAATCGAGCAATGAACAATTATGGCGCCAAGATCAAGCATATCGAAGTGATAACGCACTGAATTCAAGAACACCGGACTTGATCTTTATCGATACCATGGGAATCACTCATGAGTTCTCTACTCCATACACACCTCAGCAAAATGGCATCATGGAGCGCAAGAATGTAACCTCATTGAGATGGCTCGAACAATGCTCGACGAGTACAAGACACCAAGAAAGTTCGCACGGCTATTGATACAGCCTTGTCACGCCATCAACCGTGTTTATATCCATAAGCTTCAACAAAACATCCTATGAGCTCTCATCGCAAGAAGCCAAATGTCGCCTATCAGAGTATTTGGGGCTAAGTCGGATCAAGGATCCCCATCACAAGTCAAAATTTGAACCCAAAGCTCACGAAGGCTTCATGCTCGTTACGAAAGGACTCGACTCCTAAGTAGTCTTCAACCTTATCTCTACAAAATCGTCAAATCAGACGCGGATTTGATGAAACCAATGGTTCACAAAGAGAGTTCCTGCCAAGTACACTAGACGGCTCCACCCAAATGAATCTATCAAGCTGATGGGAACCGTGAAATCATGCCTTCAAGCACAGCCCAAGAGGAACTTATCATTTCTGCACCTAACCAACCGAAGACAATGCTCACCTCAAGACAATCCTCCCAATGATGATAATGATCAGAAGAGCAAAGTCTTCGCCCGCTTCATCCTCGAGTTGCAAATGAAGTACGATTGAGAAGATAATCGATAGCATCAATGCACCTTGTCCGCCTTCCGCCAAGAGCAACACATCTAGCAAATTTCTCTGGCATTTTTCTTTGTGTCAATATCGTAACCCAAGAAAGTTGCAAGCCTTTATGGAACCGAATGGATACAAGCTATGCAAGAAGAACTTCAACAGTTCAAGCTAAATAATGTTTGGGAACTTGTCAAGCGCCTGACCTCGCAAGCATAACATTATTGGCACCAAATGGATATATCAAACAAGCAAGATGAGCATGGTCAAGTCTCGTAAACAAAGCACGGCTTGTGGCTCAAGGATATACTCAAGTTGAAGGAATTGACTTGATGAAACATTTGCTCCTCAGTAGAGGCTTGAAGCTATTCGCATACTACTAGCCTATGCTAACCACCACAACATCTTGCTATATCAAATGGATGAAGAGTGCATTTCTCAACGGCAAGATTGAAGAAGAAGTATATGTCGCCAACCACCGCTTTGAAGATCCAAAACATCCCGATATGGTGTACAAGCTAAATAAAGCATCAGATGGCCTCAAACAAGCTCCTCGCCGTATGATACAATCAAAGACTTCAAGAGCAAAGGCTTCAAACCTGGATCCCTTGATCCCACACTCTTCACGAAGACATATGATGGTGAACTGTTTGTATGCCAAATATATGTGGATGACATTATCTTCGGCTGCACCAACTAGAAGTATAGTGATGAATGGATACATGATGCAAGAACAATATCAGATGTCCATGATGGAGAGCTCAAGTTCTTCCTTGGTCTTCAAATTCACAAGAAAGGAATGGCATCTTTATATCTCAAGAAAATACTCCAAGATTGTCGAAGAAGTTTGGAATGCAAGAGTGCAAAGGATACACGACGCCAATGCCACCAAACAACATCTGGGTCCCACGACAATGGTAAAGAGTTCATCAAAAGGTATACCGCCCATGATTGGTTCCTTACTTTACCTATGTGCATCTAGGCCGATATTATGCTTAGTGTTTGCATGTGTGCTCGATTCCAAGCGGCACCAAAGGAATCGCATCACTTAGTCGTGAAGCTTAATTCTTCGATATTTGGCTCACACCCCAACACTCGGATTATGGTATCCAAAGGGCTCAAAATTTGATTTGGTTGATTTTCGGATGCTGATTATGCTGACAAGGTGGATCGCAAGTCTACATCGTGCACATGTCACTTTCTCGACGATCACTTGTCCGTTGGTCTTCAAAGAAGCGAACTGTGTATCACTCTCAACGCTGAATCTGAATACATTGCTGGATCTTGTTGTGCTCAGCTTCTATGGATGAAGAAAACTCAAGGACTATGGCATCAATCTGACACAAGTACTCTTCTGCGATAAAAAGCGCCATCAAGATCCAACAATCCAAAGTCCACTCAAGACAAAGCACATTGAAATTCGGCATCATTTTCTCGGGATCATGTCATGAAGAAAGATATTGACATCATTCACCAACATCAAGAGCAACTGGCGATATCTTCACAAAGCCCTTGGATGAGAAAAGGTTTTGCAAGTTACGGTGAGCTAAATATCTTGGAATCCTCAAATGTCCCCGTGATCAAGCACATCCTAACACTTATGCATGTTGATGACTTAGATGTGCAACACACGAAGTAACGTATATCTTCAATCAATGAAGACTTACATTCGAGTGTGAATACATTAACGTGGAATTTGACTTCGAGCGCCACGATAATTGTGCGCCGTGTCCGGGTCTAATACTTCCTATACGGTGGGTAACGCCACCACCAAATTTCTTTGTTTGAAGTGTTTCACTCATGGTGTTATTTCGCAATATCTTCGTGATTTGATTTGTCTTCAACTTCAACCTATCTTCATGATTTTCTTCACTATGTTGATTTATGCTATATATATATATATATATATATATATATATATATATATATATATATATATATATATATATATATATAGTTCTGTCCTCTACATCATTCACTTATAGCTATGTCTTCCAAGTTGAATCTTTTGAACTAAGTGAATGTGATCGGACCCCAATCTCTATGCTTTCTATCTCAAACTCTATCTGTCCAAATCATATGCATTCTATTGAACTGTCGAATGTCTTCTCAAGGCCCTTGTCGCCAGTAAGACACGACAAACTTTAAGTCTGTTTTAAATGATTCATCCTTATCGTTGAACCGGAGAAGCCGAACGACCATCCGACAAACCGGCGGGCGGGAACGGACATCTCGTGAGTATGTTGCATGCTTGCCACGTGCCCTCAGATGAACCGCCAGGCACTATGAATTGCGTTGTGCCGCACACCTCCTTATAAATACATGTCCCCAAGGTAAAGAAAATCTTCTTCCACCTCTCCACCGTCAAAACCCTAGCGCCACCGCTAGCTCTCGACGACGCCACGAAGCGCTTAGCTGCATGATTTCTCCGACGCCGTCCTCACGCCGCGAACATCGCTATCTCCACCGCCGAGGTGTCCTCCGTCGCCAAGTTAGGCACGGTGGATTGAACTGCCGGCCTCCTTTTCTTCCTGCCTAGCAGTTCTTCGAGTGGTAAATATAACTCTATTTTTACCATCTTTTGATCTTCAAGATTCATCCTACTTACCAAAATTGGTTTCTGCCATACAATGTTAGATCTATTCTGTCCGCATCTCATATCGCTAGTATATTCACTTAAGCTTCACAACTAGTTAGATTCCTCACTTGTACTTATTCACGGATTCGTAAATCTGGAACCAACTCTCAGCGATAAGAAGGAATGTCTTGCATCATGAGGTCAATGTCTTCAAACTGATTTATCTTCAAAATCTTCCGAGAATGCATATGACCTCTTCCCTTCCTCGCAGATTCTAATGATGTCATGTACATGTCCGGAGAATCCTTTGGTTCTCATAGTTCCATTCATTTGCAGAATTCTTACAAGATCAAATTAACTCTCCAAAGGCCTCGCTTGTCCAAGCAAACAAGTTTTGAATGAAGCCATTCAGTTTGAAGTTCATGGCTACAGATAAATCAGTCGAAAGCGGCGTACGCGATCGTGGGGAACCTCAAAAGATCTGCCCGATGACCTCGCAGAGCTTTACAAGACAGATCCCGAAGAACTACAATCAGCGAAGACGCGAATCCAATGGATTCGCGACATTGGGCTGAACAATGGTTCAAGTACTTCGCGGACCCAGAATATGCCGAGAAGAATGCTATCGAAGCCCTTGGGTGATATTCTCTTTCGAGGCCTTCCACCCAAGAACATGGTGAAGCTATTGCACAAGGTTTCTATCCTTGTATGGTCCGTGGACCTCACCAAAATGCCGACCCAACGCCTTTGCTCCGTGTCGTGACGATAATCTTCAAGCGCAACTTCAAAGCACGCAAAGGCTTCGCCAAGGAAAACAAGAAGTCATTTGATTAGACTTCAACCCTGGTCCCTCTGCTCCTCGCCGACGGCTCACGGATGCTGAACCCAATGTCATCGGTCCTTTTCAAACCTTGATGGCCTCATCACTACATCTTGGTCCAAGGTGCCAAAGTGGATCACTCGATGACGATGCTGATTCGATGGAAGCTCCAGCCCTGCTCGCTCCAAAGCCGCAGGCAAAAGAAAGTCAAGGCTTCAAAGTCAGCTGCTCCTCCAAAAGCTTCCGCAGAAGCAATCGCCATCGCACTTCCGGGCCGTGCGCCTCAAGATCAATCTCAGATTCCAAGAAGACGGAGAAGAGAAAGAAAATTGTCAAGAATATTGAACCGACATCGACTCCTCGCCATTCGCGGAAGAGCACATTGATCTGTCCAAGGATGAAGATCAGATGATGCCCTTGAGCAACTTATCAAGAGCAAAGAAGCAGAATCTTCAACAATTTGCTCTCTTTGATGTGGCAATCATCCATCACTTCATTGATGAGTGGTTTGACACCCCAAACATCAGCTTTGAAGATCTGCAACTTCCTATTGGCCTGGCCTCCTTCAATGGAGCCTATTGCTTCGAGCTAGCTTGCTCAACGCATTGTTGAACTCAAGCATAAGATTGACTATGAAGGCTCACTAAGAAGCATATGGCTGCACTCAGCGTGCAAGACGCCAAAACTTCAAGGTCATGCTGCACGACCTCAAGGAAGCCTTTTTCAAGAAGCGTGAAGAAGCCGAGGCTCGTGAGCGCATGAAGAGTCCTGGCCGACAAGTGTGCTTGCTTACAATGAGGCCGAGAAGCGCAAGGCTCTGGCCGCCCCGGCATGACCCGCATGGCTGCAAAGAGGAAGAAGTCTTCAACTGACCAAGCTGCACCTTCAAGGCAGGAAGACCCGCATAGTCTTCCCAAGCAGCATGACTGCCTGGCCAAAGGTCGATCAACCGCTGAATGAAGAAGACGAGGGCTGCCACTGAAGCTGTAAAAAGGAAAATCCTGACGCCTCCGATGCTGCTCCTCCAAGAAGAAGCTCAAGACAAGAAGAATCGGGCTGTTCATAGAGCCCTTGGTTGTTGAACCCATTTCGTGGTTCGCCCCGCATCGCAACCCAAGAACTCAGATGACTGTTCATGAGCCGCTTCCACAGAGGCTCAAGTGAAGAGATTCCAGCAGTTGATCCCATCATCAAGAATTGGTCACCATGACAATGTTGAAGATGATGAAGTTCTTCCTCAAATTGAATACAATGTATCATCGCAGCATTGGTCGCCCTCCGACGCCAATTGCTCAGATGCTTCATGGGCTGATCGCCTGCAACAAGAAGACTTCTAATTCCCAACAACAAGTCACTCCCCAACAACAGCAAGAAGAAGAGGAAGACTTTGAGGCCCAGCAACCCCATCTCCAAAGGCGCCACCAGATTTCGCAGGCTTCGCAGGTCAAAGGCCTCAAGTACTCTCTCGAGCTGCTCTGTATGAGAAGTGCACCACCAACTTGTTGCACAAGTGTTTTCGAAGCCACCCAACTATGAATGTCTCCGAGTCCAGCCAAAGCTGCTGAAGACAATCCGCTGCATCACCAAGACACCCAAGAAGAAGAAGAACGGTCCCTACACCCCGTAATTGAAGAAGTTATTCCCGATATCAACGTACAAGGTTCACCCTCCAGCTCAAGTGGAGGTTGAAAACATTGAGGCCACCTCCAACACCAATGAAGCCAATGACGGTCATGGTGAAGCAAATGTGGAGCCTGCACCAGCCCTCAAGCCAATGAAGGAAATGTGCTCCAATGAGGCAATCGCCCCGCAGCATCCGCTGAGCAGCTCAAGCCTCGCTTGTTGCCACGCCCAGCTCGCCACCAAGGCCCTACAATTGAGCAAGCATACAACTATGGTCAGCTATCACAGAAGATGGCATGTTCGTCCCTCCTCCTCATGCCTCTAGTCCTCGCTGAATATCATATTGCGATAGGCCTCGTGTCCGGTCAAGCCAAGACTGCCAAGGTTTCTGTGCACTGCCACTCTACTGTGTTCTTTCAATGCAAATGGCTTCAAAGCCCACAACACTTTTGACAGAGCAAAGAACCCCTACACAAGGCCAAGGATATCATCTGACCGCTTCGAGCTACGCTAAGAAGCTATTACTCATGCGCTCAGATGATCAAGGGCGATTTTCCTCATATGCGCCTCAACATCAAGCTTACCGGATCGCTGCGGCTTAGAAGAAGCACTTGATTGTTGTGATGCGTGTCCGCTTGGCCGCATGCATAAAGAACACTGGAATGAAGAACTTGTGCTTCAATTTATGCTACCTCCACATCCGCTACAACAGTAGATAATAAGACATGGGTTCTCGAGTGGATGACAGGAAATGTTCATCATGAAGCCAAAGCTCTTGACATCATTGAGCTCACAGCCTACCCACTCCCGGAGAGCTGTTTGAACTCGTTGTCAACTCCACCGCGATGCATCGGAGAGCATATTTTGCAACGTAACCCGACATGAGTCAGTTGAGCATGATGAAGCCACGCCACATGACGCTGAATACCCTCAAGACTTCTTTGTTGATGACCTTGAGTATCTCCCGCACAATATATCACATCATCGTGCAAACTCTATGGCCTATCAAAGGGCATTCATCATCGCAAAACTTGAAGGAGCAATGAAGACATTGGTCTTTACATCCTCAATGGCATCGGCTTCAACACGCAAGAATTCTTCATCCACAATTGGCTGCGTCTCGATCTGATCTATTTGGTCTGAAATTTTATGCTCCATGGGTCATGCGCCTCATCAAGATGCACTCGCTATCAACTATCAGCCCTCCGCCGCAATCATCTCGATCTTTCTACCAGAGGTTGATATGTCATTGAAGCATATACCCCGAGTCGCCAAAACGCCACTTTGTCTTCGTAATGGATCACCATAGCTTCTCTCAACCCATGGAGGCGCCCAAGCGTATCTCGTGGTTCTATCCTCCGGCTGGGAACACACGCCTGCTCATCGCGGCACGGACTGAAGCCATCGAGAGCACATTGGCCAAAGGCCCTAAGCGCCTCGAGTCCTCAATGATCGAGAACTTTGTCGCACCGCATCAAAACAAGATAAGCATCACTCCCGGCTCAAGCGACAAATGCAAAGCCTCTGGTGGACGCCAATCGATTCAAACCTTGCCACCAAGAATGCTTTTGTCACTCACGAGACCACAACATCATGGAAGAGTTTGACCTGCTCAATAAGCAGATCTTCAAGACGATGGCTTCACCGAACGCTTCAAGTTTGACTCCACCTCCACGGAATGCAGTCCTACGACAAACTCCATCTCTTGAAGACTCGACTATTCTTCCTCCAGGAAACTGTCAATGCCAGAGTGATCGATGATGAAGATGATGCTACTTCACCTCTACTTCGCACGATCAACACTACACTAAGTTCGCCTGCACCAACCAACAACGATAACCTCGCGCATCATCTACTTCAAGAGGACGAGTAGATGCTCTATGTCTTCAAACCTTTTGGTCTCCATCGACAAAAGGGAGAAGCATATGAGTTTGATAGTCTTCAAGTGGGTTCATAAGGGCGGTTGCATAATATTTTGCCTAGTGTTTACAACTCTCTTTTGATACATTTGGTTCTTTGAGTTGTAACACTTAAACTCGATGGTCGTCTGCTACTTATTTGCTTTACTCTAGTGCGATGATAAATTCCGACATGTGTATGATAACTTCCACACTTAGATCATTCTGACGTCCATTTTTCATTATGCATGTCATTCTTTAGCTATATCATTTCATGCATGATGAATTATCTTCATAAGTTGAAGAGGATTCCACAAGTACAACCTGCCATGTGCATTTGCATTCCAAAAGCAAACTACTTATATGCACATCTTTGGGGGCCTTTGCCACTTATGAAGACAATTTCTATCCTTACAATTTCACATATTTTATCCTGTTGAAAACTTCAACCAGTTTGTCATCAATCACCAAAAGGGGGAGATTGTAAGTGCATCTAGTGCCACCCTAGTTGGTTTTGGAGTATTGACGACAAATGTGGTTGAGGGACTAATGCGCTTGTGAGAATTGCAGATAACGCAGGTAGTGTCCCTCATTGATTCGGTTTACTCACCGGAGATGACCCCTAAAATGTATGAAGACATTGACGACAATGGTGGTATGTGAAGATATTCACATTGAAGACTATGACATGAGAAGACATTGAGTGAAGACTATGGAGCGCTAAGATCGTGGTCGCTGCTGTTTCCTTTCTTCTTTGTTGAGTCGAGGAACCACCGCATCGTTAAGGGGTCCAAGTGATCATAGTCTAATGATCAAGTGATGCTCAACCTAAATCCTATGTCTTCGAAGCTAAGACAATGAGAGCAAAACTTATCCAGAGTGGATTAGTCAGCTTTGCTTGTAGCCCAAGTAAAGTTGTCGGTGTGTTTGAAATCGACGTTGAACACGTGTCGGCCTTAGTGACCTGTGGTCATCGACATATCAGATCGGGTTGCCTAGTGGCTATAAATAGCCCACCCCCTACACCATAAATTGGTGGCTGCTCAGAGTTAGTGCACGGCTTTTGTCGCTTGAGAGCAACCCACCTCAAGCCTTTGAGAGAGAAATCTTACAGGACAAAGCCCAAACACCCAAAGCCAAAGAGTGTTAGGCATCACCAAGTCTTTCGTTCAGACCCAAGACTTATTACACTTGAGGACTGTGAATCCTCCAAAGAAGGCCACGCTCGAGCATCCAAGAGTCATTGTGGATTGCCGTGAATGCAGTCTCAGGAAGGTTCGAAGTCTACCTTGAAGACTTACTGAGTGATTGGGAGAGGACTGTGTGTCCTTAGCTCAAGGAATAAGGTGAAGACGCGGTCTTCTCGAGTTGAATCACCTCCCTAACCGATGTATGCAGCTTAAAGAATCGAACAGGTCCAACAAATCCTGTGTCTTCAACAAGGACCGGTTCTATCTTCCTCACCTTACTTAGAGTTTGTCTTCGTGGTCATTGCCTATTTTTCATACCTGTTAGACTTCATTGCTTGACTACTTTTGTTGATTGGCTTTCACTATCTTCCATCTTGATCCTTACTACCAAGCTGCTATTAGTCTTGTACTCCGCATGTATTGCATACTTGACTATGGTTTGCTTGTTGTAGTTTACCTTCCGCTGCATATCAATTAGGTCATTTCTATTGTTTGTCTTCGAAACATCCATGTTTTGAAGACTTTCATAAAATCGCTTATTCACCCCCTCTAGTCGATAACTAGCACTTTAGGAGGGATACCTTTTACCTCTCTTCCTTTTTCTTTTCTTCTTCACCTCATGTGGGTTGAATGCTCTTTGGAGTTCCTTATTAATGAGATTGGTTGAATAGAAGCCCCTCTCGCTACTCCCGATTCATCATAAGAAATAATAGGAGGATATTGGGAAGTCTCGCTAGGATCACCGATGCGCTATATCTCCCACGGTCGCTACCCACTTAGAGGCATAACCGCATTGAAAGCAATGTTGTATGAGGAAATCTTCACACAACCCATGTAATACATAAGGAAAGAGATATATAGTTGGCTTACAATCGCCACTTCACACAATACATGAGTAAAGCATTACATCACAGATACAATCAAGGTCCCACTAACGAACCAAAATAAAAGAAGACTATTTAAATGCTACGCATCTCCCCGATCGTCCCAACTGGCTCTACTACTCATCAACCAAACGAAACAACACAAAGAACAAGATCTTCATCGAGTTCCTCCTTGAGCTCAAAAGGCCACCTTGTAAGTGCATCTAGTGCCCTTAGTGATTTTGTGTATTGAAGACTTATAGGTTAAGTAACTAATGCGTTAGAGTGTAACACAGTCTATAAGTCTATGAGGAGTTTGATATTTACAGAAAGTCGACCCTTAAAATGAAGTTCTTCAACAAGAATTTGATATTCAAGACTTTCTCAAGACTTTGAAAGTGAAGAAATTGTGTGACCTTGAAGACTTGGTATTCATTTGAGGAACATGAAGGTGAAGACTTTTGTTTTCGAGTTTCATTTTCTTTCTTGATTCATAGGAAACACTGATCAAGAAGGGGGTCGAGAAATACTAAGGAAAAATTTCCATGTGATGCTCAACTCAAATCCTACACCTACCAATCCCTTCGAGTGAAGCTTTTGAAATCTCATACAGCCACCAATTTCTTTAGTGATGAGACGAAGCTCTTCTGGTCGAGGAATTTTTTCCGATCGAGGAGTTAGGAATTCACAAGTGAATTGCCACAAAGAGGAACATGATAGCCCGAGGAATTTGATATTCAAAATTCAATCGTTGCTGTGATGCGCGCTGTCCCAAATACTTATCCACCTAACGGTCATATCATTGAAGGGCATTTATGTCTTATCATGTCGGGCTGCTCCTCAGGCTATAAATAGCCGCCTACAACCACTAGTTGGTTGGCTGCCCGAGAGAACTTGACACTTGTCATTTGAGAGCAACCCATCCTCCGAGGAATTTGAGCCAAATCATCAAGTGAGGAAAACCCAAAACCAAACCCCATAAAACCCAAAGTGATTGAGCATCATCAAGAAATTAACTCGCGGATCCGACGCTTTTACCTTTGAAGACTGTGCTTCTTCCGACGGTTAGGCGTCATGGTCTAGAGCATCCAAGAGGAATTGTGGATCGCCGAGTGACCAAGTCTGTGAAGGTTTGGAAGTCGTCAAGACTTACCACGAGTGAGTGGACGAGGTCTGGTGACCTTAGTTCAAGGAGAATACGTGAGGACTTGTCCTGAGCTGCGTGTTTAGTGATCGGGTGTCCGGACTGTGTGTCCTCGAGTTTAAATACTCAGCCTCCAACCAGACGCATAACCGAGACAAAGAGTTGGAACTGGTCTACCAAATCATTGTCTTCACCAACCTAATCTGGTTCTATTTCCTCAACCCTTCCATTTCCTCATTATTGTGTTGAGTGTTTTGTTCATATCTGTTTGAAGATTTGATCAAGACTTTCTCAATTTCTCGCTCAATTCTTCACTGTTTGTCTTCATCTTGTGTTATCCTGTGATCACGCTTGCATCTGTGATTGTCTTCATCATGATGACTATGCTTGTAACTGTTATGCTACTTCGAGTACTTATTCCACTGCATGTAGTTCTTCACTAGGAATTTCTCACCAGCAAATTCCTCAACGAAGAATTTGTAAAATCGCTTATTCACCCCCTCTAGTATATACGACTCTCAATTGGTATTAGAGCGGGTACTTTTGTTCTGTGGTGATTTTGGTTTAACCACCGAGTTTTAGTTATGTCCACCGCAGTATGATCAAGGTCTCAAAGTAGGTGTCCTACCGATGGGACGGACTACCCTCATCGAAGAACAAAATGTAATGCATCTTGAAGCAATTGACAACGATTCTGGTATGTTGTGACAAAAGGTGTTTCCTCACCACACCTTCTCCAATGATGCTGATGTGAAGAGATTCAAGCAACTCGATTCTCAAGCAAAGAATATCATATGTGGCCATCCTGAGCAAAGGTCAATATGGAAGAGTGAGTGCTTTGACTCGCAACTCATCCGGGACAGGCTGTCCAAAGTAAATGAAGGAGTCTCAACTCAGCGTGAATCTCGAGTTGACGTTCTTCGAATCTCTTCAACCGCTTCAAAAGACTCGACAACGAAAATGTTCAACAAACCTTCGATCGCCTCACCGACATCTCAAATGAGCTTCAAGCACTTGGTGTTAATCGATATCACCAACCATGAGGTGGTGAAGAAATTGCTAAGGTCGCTTGATTCCTCATTTGATACTCCGCACCATGATACAAGAACGAGCTGACTACAAGTCTTGATCCTCCTGATATCCTCGAAAGGCTAAATACCACGAAGTTCCAGCTATTTAAAAGAGAGATCTCTATGGTTCTGCTATGGAAAAACACGTGCCTCAAGGCCAAGGTCAGGTCCGAACTGAGTGAAGACTCGTAGTAGCCTTGAGATCTCAAGAATTTGGCCAGAGCTAGCAATCGTCAGGAAGAAATTCCAGAAATTCACAAGACGTGGTCGCTGGAAAATCCTCAAGAAGCAGTGATTCCTCATCTAGTGACTATAAGAGAAGACTTGTCACAAATGCAAGAAACCCGTCACTATATTCAAGATTGTCCTCGGGAAAAGGAATTAAAGAAGAAGAAGCACAAGGATTACGCCTGATGACATGAAGAAGAAGAAGAAATCATCAAAATCTTCATCATCAAAATCCTCAAACCCTCTTCTCACAAAAAGAGCAGCTCCAAAAAGGCTCTGCATTCATTGGCAAGGAAATGGACTCGTGAACTGAGGAAAATGAGGAAGAGGAGGAGTCTCAAGAACTGAATCTGGTGGCTAGTCCGGCTCTTGCTGCTGCTTTGTTAGCAAGTCCATCTTCAACATCAAGAAACCGACTACGACAAGCCTCGATGAGGAAAATGATGACTACGCCCCACCTATTGCTTCATGGCAAAAGATGCCAAGGTACCAATTTCACCTCCTAATCTAGTGAAAATGAATCATGAGGATCTCAAGCCCAGCTACTCTAAACTTGCTAAGATTGCTATAAAACAACAAAGGGCTTTTGAAAAGGTTCAAAACATGCTAGATAAGAGTGATGATATGTTAGGTGAAGAAATGGATCGACTCAAGCCCGATCGAAAATCTTCAGAGACTTCAGCCTAGGTTTGATTCTTCATCATCATAACACTCTCCTAATCGATCATGAGAAACTTTCTTATGAATTTCTTCAAAGAAAGCAAGATCTTGAGAAGCTAAGAGCAGTTATGAAGATCTTCGTAAGGAGCGTGATTCATTACTTGCTCAACAAATCACGCTTCTCAAGAAGAATTTGTTCCTCCATGCTTAAAGTGCATTGAACGTGAATCGCTAATTCTTCACCAATGTTCAAATGCTTCAATCGTTATAATTCTTCACCGCCTCTGCTATCACTAATTCCTCATCCGAGGACATTTCTAGTATCACCGACGATGGATCGAAGGAATTGCATACATGTGCATGTACAAAAGCCTCAAAGGGCATCGACTTTTGTGATGTGTTTAAAAGCATCCTCAACAGAACCCTAGGAAAGAGGGTATTGCCTTGAGAGGAAACTCAATGCTGATGGAACATATTGGAAGCCCGAGCAGATCCCAAAACCTCATGGGTTGCTGCAAAGGGACTCCAGCTTGATCCATCTACCTTATCCGCTTTACATGAATTTCATTCTGCCGATGAGTCATTTGACTCAAACTATAAACTGTTCAAAATCGAATGGTGAAGTATTTGCTAGATATGTTGGCACTAATCGCAGAATGGTTCTATGAAGAAAATCTGGTTCCCAAGAAGTGCCTTGAAAGTCTTCAGTGAATGTCCTCATGACACCACATGTGAAGAATAGGAACCCCAGATCAAATTCTTCATATGGACCAAATTCTTCATATGGATCCAAGTCCTCATACGGACCAAATTCTCACGTGGATCAAATTCTCAAAAGGATCAAAGTCCTCATATGATTATCATCGTATAACTAATCTGTTTCAGGTAGAGCTAAGGGCTATGAATATGTGCATTATTCTTCAAACCAATATGTTCATAAGTCCTCAAGAATTTCTCCGCTATTCATATGCTTACCCTAACCCTCTTATGTGAAACGAAATGGTTTGGCTTCTATGCCACCATTCTCATATGATGCTCGCATGATGAACTTTGCCACCCCTTCAAATGTGGGTGGTGAAGAAAAGAACTAATCTTCCTCGCAGGGTCAGTCTCCGCACGTGCTTAACGCCTCAAGAATTTGCGGGGGCCTGACAAAATGCTCCAAAGGACGCAGTTAATCATGATGAAATGAACTTCATTTCACACGCCCTCATATCGCTTATCTGAATACTAACGATGAAATTCATCGATGAACTTGATATCATATTCTTCACCGATGAAGTATATGAGATCGTAAGTTGTACTAATTCATCTCAGGATGATCAACCAAAGCCACCGAGTGGGTTCTCGATAGTGGATGCAAATCACATGACCGTGACAAGAATCTATTGATGGATGCCCCTTATCACCGCCACATCTCAAGCATATCATCTTTGACAAAGGCAAAAGTCGTATTGGGACTTGGTAAGGTTGCCATCTCTAAAGACATACATGGACAAAGTCATGCTTGTTGAGTCTTAGGATATAACCTCATGTCAGCCTCAATGCTTTGTGATCTTGATATGGTCGTTATCTTTGGCAAGTATCGCTAGTGTTGTGATTATGGAAGCGACCATTCCAAAGTCTTCAAGGCTTTAGGAGAGGGACTTGTATATTGTTGATTTTCTACAGTCCACAACCAGCCGTGTGCCTACTTGCAAAAGCTTCGAAGGCTGGCTATGGTATCGACGACTGGTCACGCAGCATGAGGAATTTGCACACGCTTGCAAAGAAGAAGCATGTCATTGGCATTGAGAATGTCAAATTCCTCAAGGATCACTTATGCGGAGCTCCTGAAGCTGGAAAATGACCAAGGCCAAGCATCCAAATAAGACTATCATGACCACTATCGTTCCTTCGAATTGCTTCACATGGACCTCTTTTGTCCCAATAATTACTCAGCTGCGCTAATGAAGCATCACTTATATGGCTTTGTTATTGTTGATGATTATTCTCACACATGGGTACACATTGTTACTTTAAAAATCAAGTGCAGGAATCTTCAAACGATTTTCCTCGAGGGCTTCAACTAACTTTGTGTGAAGATCAAGCACATCAGAGTGACAATGAACTGAGTTCAAGAATTCGTCTTGATGACTATCTTGATGAACTTGGTATTACTCATGAGTTATCCGCTTCCCTATACTCCTCAAGAAATGGCGCCGTGGAGCGCAAGAACAGAACTCTTGTTGAGATGGCTCAGACTATGCTTGTTGTGCAATGGGACCTTCAAGGATCCATCCACCTTATCCGCTTTTACCTGTGCTAACCCTATTATCATTGATGAACTTTGATGCAAACTATAAGTTGTTCAAGAATCAGAACGTGAAGTGTTTGCGTATATTGGTACTAACTGCAGGAATGGACCACCTATGAAGAAGATCCGGTTCCCAAAGCTGTCTTGAGAATCTTCCAGTGAATGTCATCATGACACCACCGGGAAGAAGACAAACCCTGCACCTAAGGCGCCATATGGTCCAAAGGCTTCATACGCATGAGGACTCACCGAGTCACCCTAACGCCAATGTTTTAGTGGAAACCGACTCAAATTTATGAATATGAGCGTGTCTTCAAACCGCTATGTTCATAGAACTAAGAACTTTTCTGCTTATTCATATGAGTATCATTCATCTCCAAGGCTATTTGCTAGGGCTCCAAAGTCAAGTTCTCGATGCTGCACTTAGACTCATTTCTTCCACCACCCTCAAGATGTGGGTGGTTAAGAAGAATTAACTCTCTTGCAGAAAGGGTCTCCACCAAAATCAAAGGCGTCCGATGCTATTGTCGGGACCTAAAACATCTTGTAGGGCACAAGATCAAATGCCCAAATGGTCTCACTATGTATTTTGTTCCTAATCTGCCATTCATCCTATCACCCAATCTTGATTTAAGCTTCAATAATCCACTTGTTCAATAAATGTTTATGCTTCACAATGCTCTTGGTAGCCTATCCCCTAACTGCATCAGAGGGTATGACACCTCATGCTTCGAATGGATTATGGACACTGGATGCACTAATCATAAGGATCGGTGATCGAAGTCTTCATGGACTCAACCTACGCCCATCGACAAGAGTCACATCACATTTGTCGACACTAGTAAAAGCAAGTCTTTGAAGGGTATAGGAAAGATGATCTATACATGGTAGATTTCAGCAGGTCCATGCCTTGTCGATGTCTTCTTGCAAAGCTTCAGTACGCCGGGCTCGCATCGGAGGTCAGTATGCCGGGCATGAGGAACTTACATACACACCGCCAAGAAGAAGCATGTCATAGGCATCGGTGTCAAGTTCAAGAAGGATCATTTGTGTGGTGCTCGCTGGTCGAAAGATGACTAGGCAAAGCACCCTCAAGACAATCATGACGACATCTCAACCCTTCGAGCTGTTACACATGGATTTGTTTGGCCCTACTCATTATTCTACCTCACAACAAATCGTTGTCTCTATGGCTTCCATTGTTGATGACTACTCAAGATACACATGGGTGCACATAATTCTCTACAAGACTGGTGCAAGATGTCTTCGACGCCGCCAATCGAGCAATGAACAATTATGGCGCCAAGATCAAGCATATCGAAGTGATAACGCACTGAATTCAAGAACACCGGACTTGATCTTTATCGATACCATGGGAATCACTCATGAGTTCTCTACTCCATACACACCTCAGCAAAATGGCATCATGGAGCGCAAGAATGTAACCTCATTGAGATGGCTCGAACAATGCTCGACGAGTACAAGACACCAAGAAAGTTCGCACGGCTATTGATACAGCCTTGTCACGCCATCAACCGTGTTTATATCCATAAGCTTCAACAAAACATCCTATGAGCTCTCATCGCAAGAAGCCAAATGTCGCCTATCAGAGTATTTGGGGCTAAGTCGGATCAAGGATCCCCATCACAAGTCAAAATTTGAACCCAAAGCTCACGAAGGCTTCATGCTCGTTACGAAAGGACTCGACTCCTAAGTAGTCTTCAACCTTATCTCTACAAAATCGTCAAATCAGACGCGGATTTGATGAAACCAATGGTTCACAAAGAGAGTTCCTGCCAAGTACACTAGACGGCTCCACCCAAATGAATCTATCAAGCTGATGGGAACCGTGAAATCATGCCTTCAAGCACAGCCCAAGAGGAACTTATCATTTCTGCACCTAACCAACCGAAGACAATGCTCACCTCAAGACAATCCTCCCAATGATGATAATGATCAGAAGAGCAAAGTCTTCGCCCGCTTCATCCTCGAGTTGCAAATGAAGTACGATTGAGAAGATAATCGATAGCATCAATGCACCTTGTCCGCCTTCCGCCAAGAGCAACACATCTAGCAAATTTCTCTGGCATTTTTCTTTGTGTCAATATCGTAACCCAAGAAAGTTGCAAGCCTTTATGGAACCGAATGGATACAAGCTATGCAAGAAGAACTTCAACAGTTCAAGCTAAATAATGTTTGGGAACTTGTCAAGCGCCTGACCTCGCAAGCATAACATTATTGGCACCAAATGGATATATCAAACAAGCAAGATGAGCATGGTCAAGTCTCGTAAACAAAGCACGGCTTGTGGCTCAAGGATATACTCAAGTTGAAGGAATTGACTTGATGAAACATTTGCTCCTCAGTAGAGGCTTGAAGCTATTCGCATACTACTAGCCTATGCTAACCACCACAACATCTTGCTATATCAAATGGATGAAGAGTGCATTTCTCAACGGCAAGATTGAAGAAGAAGTATATGTCGCCAACCACCGCTTTGAAGATCCAAAACATCCCGATATGGTGTACAAGCTAAATAAAGCATCAGATGGCCTCAAACAAGCTCCTCGCCGTATGATACAATCAAAGACTTCAAGAGCAAAGGCTTCAAACCTGGATCCCTTGATCCCACACTCTTCACGAAGACATATGATGGTGAACTGTTTGTATGCCAAATATATGTGGATGACATTATCTTCGGCTGCACCAACTAGAAGTATAGTGATGAATGGATACATGATGCAAGAACAATATCAGATGTCCATGATGGAGAGCTCAAGTTCTTCCTTGGTCTTCAAATTCACAAGAAAGGAATGGCATCTTTATATCTCAAGAAAATACTCCAAGATTGTCGAAGAAGTTTGGAATGCAAGAGTGCAAAGGATACACGACGCCAATGCCACCAAACAACATCTGGGTCCCACGACAATGGTAAAGAGTTCATCAAAAGGTATACCGCCCATGATTGGTTCCTTACTTTACCTATGTGCATCTAGGCCGATATTATGCTTAGTGTTTGCATGTGTGCTCGATTCCAAGCGGCACCAAAGGAATCGCATCACTTAGTCGTGAAGCTTAATTCTTCGATATTTGGCTCACACCCCAACACTCGGATTATGGTATCCAAAGGGCTCAAAATTTGATTTGGTTGATTTTCGGATGCTGATTATGCTGACAAGGTGGATCGCAAGTCTACATCGTGCACATGTCACTTTCTCGACGATCACTTGTCCGTTGGTCTTCAAAGAAGCGAACTGTGTATCACTCTCAACGCTGAATCTGAATACATTGCTGGATCTTGTTGTGCTCAGCTTCTATGGATGAAGAAAACTCAAGGACTATGGCATCAATCTGACACAAGTACTCTTCTGCGATAAAAAGCGCCATCAAGATCCAACAATCCAAAGTCCACTCAAGACAAAGCACATTGAAATTCGGCATCATTTTCTCGGGATCATGTCATGAAGAAAGATATTGACATCATTCACCAACATCAAGAGCAACTGGCGATATCTTCACAAAGCCCTTGGATGAGAAAAGGTTTTGCAAGTTACGGTGAGCTAAATATCTTGGAATCCTCAAATGTCCCCGTGATCAAGCACATCCTAACACTTATGCATGTTGATGACTTAGATGTGCAACACACGAAGTAACGTATATCTTCAATCAATGAAGACTTACATTCGAGTGTGAATACATTAACGTGGAATTTGACTTCGAGCGCCACGATAATTGTGCGCCGTGTCCGGGTCTAATACTTCCTATACGGTGGGTAACGCCACCACCAAATTTCTTTGTTTGAAGTGTTTCACTCATGGTGTTATTTCGCAATATCTTCGTGATTTGATTTGTCTTCAACTTCAACCTATCTTCATGATTTTCTTCACTATGTTGATTTATGCTATATATATATATATATATATATATATATATATATATATATATATATATATATATATATATATATATAGTTCTGTCCTCTACATCATTCACTTATAGCTATGTCTTCCAAGTTGAATCTTTTGAACTAAGTGAATGTGATCGGACCCCAATCTCTATGCTTTCTATCTCAAACTCTATCTGTCCAAATCATATGCATTCTATTGAACTGTCGAATGTCTTCTCAAGGCCCTTGTCGCCAGTAAGACACGACAAACTTTAAGTCTGTTTTAAATGATTCATCCTTATCGTTGAACCGGAGAAGCCGAACGACCATCCGACAAACCGGCGGGCGGGAACGGACATCTCGTGAGTATGTTGCATGCTTGCCACGTGCCCTCAGATGAACCGCCAGGCACTATGAATTGCGTTGTGCCGCACACCTCCTTATAAATACATGTCCCCAAGGTAAAGAAAATCTTCTTCCACCTCTCCACCGTCAAAACCCTAGCGCCACCGCTAGCTCTCGACGACGCCACGAAGCGCTTAGCTGCATGATTTCTCCGACGCCGTCCTCACGCCGCGAACATCGCTATCTCCACCGCCGAGGTGTCCTCCGTCGCCAAGTTAGGCACGGTGGATTGAACTGCCGGCCTCCTTTTCTTCCTGCCTAGCAGTTCTTCGAGTGGTAAATATAACTCTATTTTTACCATCTTTTGATCTTCAAGATTCATCCTACTTACCAAAATTGGTTTCTGCCATACAATGTTAGATCTATTCTGTCCGCATCTCATATCGCTAGTATATTCACTTAAGCTTCACAACTAGTTAGATTCCTCACTTGTACTTATTCACGGATTCGTAAATCTGGAACCAACTCTCAGCGATAAGAAGGAATGTCTTGCATCATGAGGTCAATGTCTTCAAACTGATTTATCTTCAAAATCTTCCGAGAATGCATATGACCTCTTCCCTTCCTCGCAGATTCTAATGATGTCATGTACATGTCCGGAGAATCCTTTGGTTCTCATAGTTCCATTCATTTGCAGAATTCTTACAAGATCAAATTAACTCTCCAAAGGCCTCGCTTGTCCAAGCAAACAAGTTTTGAATGAAGCCATTCAGTTTGAAGTTCATGGCTACAGATAAATCAGTCGAAAGCGGCGTACGCGATCGTGGGGAACCTCAAAAGATCTGCCCGATGACCTCGCAGAGCTTTACAAGACAGATCCCGAAGAACTACAATCAGCGAAGACGCGAATCCAATGGATTCGCGACATTGGGCTGAACAATGGTTCAAGTACTTCGCGGACCCAGAATATGCCGAGAAGAATGCTATCGAAGCCCTTGGGTGATATTCTCTTTCGAGGCCTTCCACCCAAGAACATGGTGAAGCTATTGCACAAGGTTTCTATCCTTGTATGGTCCGTGGACCTCACCAAAATGCCGACCCAACGCCTTTGCTCCGTGTCGTGACGATAATCTTCAAGCGCAACTTCAAAGCACGCAAAGGCTTCGCCAAGGAAAACAAGAAGTCATTTGATTAGACTTCAACCCTGGTCCCTCTGCTCCTCGCCGACGGCTCACGGATGCTGAACCCAATGTCATCGGTCCTTTTCAAACCTTGATGGCCTCATCACTACATCTTGGTCCAAGGTGCCAAAGTGGATCACTCGATGACGATGCTGATTCGATGGAAGCTCCAGCCCTGCTCGCTCCAAAGCCGCAGGCAAAAGAAAGTCAAGGCTTCAAAGTCAGCTGCTCCTCCAAAAGCTTCCGCAGAAGCAATCGCCATCGCACTTCCGGGCCGTGCGCCTCAAGATCAATCTCAGATTCCAAGAAGACGGAGAAGAGAAAGAAAATTGTCAAGAATATTGAACCGACATCGACTCCTCGCCATTCGCGGAAGAGCACATTGATCTGTCCAAGGATGAAGATCAGATGATGCCCTTGAGCAACTTATCAAGAGCAAAGAAGCAGAATCTTCAACAATTTGCTCTCTTTGATGTGGCAATCATCCATCACTTCATTGATGAGTGGTTTGACACCCCAAACATCAGCTTTGAAGATCTGCAACTTCCTATTGGCCTGGCCTCCTTCAATGGAGCCTATTGCTTCGAGCTAGCTTGCTCAACGCATTGTTGAACTCAAGCATAAGATTGACTATGAAGGCTCACTAAGAAGCATATGGCTGCACTCAGCGTGCAAGACGCCAAAACTTCAAGGTCATGCTGCACGACCTCAAGGAAGCCTTTTTCAAGAAGCGTGAAGAAGCCGAGGCTCGTGAGCGCATGAAGAGTCCTGGCCGACAAGTGTGCTTGCTTACAATGAGGCCGAGAAGCGCAAGGCTCTGGCCGCCCCGGCATGACCCGCATGGCTGCAAAGAGGAAGAAGTCTTCAACTGACCAAGCTGCACCTTCAAGGCAGGAAGACCCGCATAGTCTTCCCAAGCAGCATGACTGCCTGGCCAAAGGTCGATCAACCGCTGAATGAAGAAGACGAGGGCTGCCACTGAAGCTGTAAAAAGGAAAATCCTGACGCCTCCGATGCTGCTCCTCCAAGAAGAAGCTCAAGACAAGAAGAATCGGGCTGTTCATAGAGCCCTTGGTTGTTGAACCCATTTCGTGGTTCGCCCCGCATCGCAACCCAAGAACTCAGATGACTGTTCATGAGCCGCTTCCACAGAGGCTCAAGTGAAGAGATTCCAGCAGTTGATCCCATCATCAAGAATTGGTCACCATGACAATGTTGAAGATGATGAAGTTCTTCCTCAAATTGAATACAATGTATCATCGCAGCATTGGTCGCCCTCCGACGCCAATTGCTCAGATGCTTCATGGGCTGATCGCCTGCAACAAGAAGACTTCTAATTCCCAACAACAAGTCACTCCCCAACAACAGCAAGAAGAAGAGGAAGACTTTGAGGCCCAGCAACCCCATCTCCAAAGGCGCCACCAGATTTCGCAGGCTTCGCAGGTCAAAGGCCTCAAGTACTCTCTCGAGCTGCTCTGTATGAGAAGTGCACCACCAACTTGTTGCACAAGTGTTTTCGAAGCCACCCAACTATGAATGTCTCCGAGTCCAGCCAAAGCTGCTGAAGACAATCCGCTGCATCACCAAGACACCCAAGAAGAAGAAGAACGGTCCCTACACCCCGTAATTGAAGAAGTTATTCCCGATATCAACGTACAAGGTTCACCCTCCAGCTCAAGTGGAGGTTGAAAACATTGAGGCCACCTCCAACACCAATGAAGCCAATGACGGTCATGGTGAAGCAAATGTGGAGCCTGCACCAGCCCTCAAGCCAATGAAGGAAATGTGCTCCAATGAGGCAATCGCCCCGCAGCATCCGCTGAGCAGCTCAAGCCTCGCTTGTTGCCACGCCCAGCTCGCCACCAAGGCCCTACAATTGAGCAAGCATACAACTATGGTCAGCTATCACAGAAGATGGCATGTTCGTCCCTCCTCCTCATGCCTCTAGTCCTCGCTGAATATCATATTGCGATAGGCCTCGTGTCCGGTCAAGCCAAGACTGCCAAGGTTTCTGTGCACTGCCACTCTACTGTGTTCTTTCAATGCAAATGGCTTCAAAGCCCACAACACTTTTGACAGAGCAAAGAACCCCTACACAAGGCCAAGGATATCATCTGACCGCTTCGAGCTACGCTAAGAAGCTATTACTCATGCGCTCAGATGATCAAGGGCGATTTTCCTCATATGCGCCTCAACATCAAGCTTACCGGATCGCTGCGGCTTAGAAGAAGCACTTGATTGTTGTGATGCGTGTCCGCTTGGCCGCATGCATAAAGAACACTGGAATGAAGAACTTGTGCTTCAATTTATGCTACCTCCACATCCGCTACAACAGTAGATAATAAGACATGGGTTCTCGAGTGGATGACAGGAAATGTTCATCATGAAGCCAAAGCTCTTGACATCATTGAGCTCACAGCCTACCCACTCCCGGAGAGCTGTTTGAACTCGTTGTCAACTCCACCGCGATGCATCGGAGAGCATATTTTGCAACGTAACCCGACATGAGTCAGTTGAGCATGATGAAGCCACGCCACATGACGCTGAATACCCTCAAGACTTCTTTGTTGATGACCTTGAGTATCTCCCGCACAATATATCACATCATCGTGCAAACTCTATGGCCTATCAAAGGGCATTCATCATCGCAAAACTTGAAGGAGCAATGAAGACATTGGTCTTTACATCCTCAATGGCATCGGCTTCAACACGCAAGAATTCTTCATCCACAATTGGCTGCGTCTCGATCTGATCTATTTGGTCTGAAATTTTATGCTCCATGGGTCATGCGCCTCATCAAGATGCACTCGCTATCAACTATCAGCCCTCCGCCGCAATCATCTCGATCTTTCTACCAGAGGTTGATATGTCATTGAAGCATATACCCCGAGTCGCCAAAACGCCACTTTGTCTTCGTAATGGATCACCATAGCTTCTCTCAACCCATGGAGGCGCCCAAGCGTATCTCGTGGTTCTATCCTCCGGCTGGGAACACACGCCTGCTCATCGCGGCACGGACTGAAGCCATCGAGAGCACATTGGCCAAAGGCCCTAAGCGCCTCGAGTCCTCAATGATCGAGAACTTTGTCGCACCGCATCAAAACAAGATAAGCATCACTCCCGGCTCAAGCGACAAATGCAAAGCCTCTGGTGGACGCCAATCGATTCAAACCTTGCCACCAAGAATGCTTTTGTCACTCACGAGACCACAACATCATGGAAGAGTTTGACCTGCTCAATAAGCAGATCTTCAAGACGATGGCTTCACCGAACGCTTCAAGTTTGACTCCACCTCCACGGAATGCAGTCCTACGACAAACTCCATCTCTTGAAGACTCGACTATTCTTCCTCCAGGAAACTGTCAATGCCAGAGTGATCGATGATGAAGATGATGCTACTTCACCTCTACTTCGCACGATCAACACTACACTAAGTTCGCCTGCACCAACCAACAACGATAACCTCGCGCATCATCTACTTCAAGAGGACGAGTAGATGCTCTATGTCTTCAAACCTTTTGGTCTCCATCGACAAAAGGGAGAAGCATATGAGTTTGATAGTCTTCAAGTGGGTTCATAAGGGCGGTTGCATAATATTTTGCCTAGTGTTTACAACTCTCTTTTGATACATTTGGTTCTTTGAGTTGTAACACTTAAACTCGATGGTCGTCTGCTACTTATTTGCTTTACTCTAGTGCGATGATAAATTCCGACATGTGTATGATAACTTCCACACTTAGATCATTCTGACGTCCATTTTTCATTATGCATGTCATTCTTTAGCTATATCATTTCATGCATGATGAATTATCTTCATAAGTTGAAGAGGATTCCACAAGTACAACCTGCCATGTGCATTTGCATTCCAAAAGCAAACTACTTATATGCACATCTTTGGGGGCCTTTGCCACTTATGAAGACAATTTCTATCCTTACAATTTCACATATTTTATCCTGTTGAAAACTTCAACCAGTTTGTCATCAATCACCAAAAGGGGGAGATTGTAAGTGCATCTAGTGCCACCCTAGTTGGTTTTGGAGTATTGACGACAAATGTGGTTGAGGGACTAATGCGCTTGTGAGAATTGCAGATAACGCAGGTAGTGTCCCTCATTGATTCGGTTTACTCACCGGAGATGACCCCTAAAATGTATGAAGACATTGACGACAATGGTGGTATGTGAAGATATTCACATTGAAGACTATGACATGAGAAGACATTGAGTGAAGACTATGGAGCGCTAAGATCGTGGTCGCTGCTGTTTCCTTTCTTCTTTGTTGAGTCGAGGAACCACCGCATCGTTAAGGGGTCCAAGTGATCATAGTCTAATGATCAAGTGATGCTCAACCTAAATCCTATGTCTTCGAAGCTAAGACAATGAGAGCAAAACTTATCCAGAGTGGATTAGTCAGCTTTGCTTGTAGCCCAAGTAAAGTTGTCGGTGTGTTTGAAATCGACGTTGAACACGTGTCGGCCTTAGTGACCTGTGGTCATCGACATATCAGATCGGGTTGCCTAGTGGCTATAAATAGCCCACCCCCTACACCATAAATTGGTGGCTGCTCAGAGTTAGTGCACGGCTTTTGTCGCTTGAGAGCAACCCACCTCAAGCCTTTGAGAGAGAAATCTTACAGGACAAAGCCCAAACACCCAAAGCCAAAGAGTGTTAGGCATCACCAAGTCTTTCGTTCAGACCCAAGACTTATTACACTTGAGGACTGTGAATCCTCCAAAGAAGGCCACGCTCGAGCATCCAAGAGTCATTGTGGATTGCCGTGAATGCAGTCTCAGGAAGGTTCGAAGTCTACCTTGAAGACTTACTGAGTGATTGGGAGAGGACTGTGTGTCCTTAGCTCAAGGAATAAGGTGAAGACGCGGTCTTCTCGAGTTGAATCACCTCCCTAACCGATGTATGCAGCTTAAAGAATCGAACAGGTCCAACAAATCCTGTGTCTTCAACAAGGACCGGTTCTATCTTCCTCACCTTACTTAGAGTTTGTCTTCGTGGTCATTGCCTATTTTTCATACCTGTTAGACTTCATTGCTTGACTACTTTTGTTGATTGGCTTTCACTATCTTCCATCTTGATCCTTACTACCAAGCTGCTATTAGTCTTGTACTCCGCATGTATTGCATACTTGACTATGGTTTGCTTGTTGTAGTTTACCTTCCGCTGCATATCAATTAGGTCATTTCTATTGTTTGTCTTCGAAACATCCATGTTTTGAAGACTTTCATAAAATCGCTTATTCACCCCCTCTAGTCGATAACTAGCACTTTAGGAGGGATACCTTTTACCTCTCTTCCTTTTTCTTTTCTTCTTCACCTCATGTGGGTTGAATGCTCTTTGGAGTTCCTTATTAATGAGATTGGTTGAATAGAAGCCCCTCTCGCTACTCCCGATTCATCATAAGAAATAATAGGAGGATATTGGGAAGTCTCGCTAGGATCACCGATGCGCTATATCTCCCACGGTCGCTACCCACTTAGAGGCATAACCGCATTGAAAGCAATGTTGTATGAGGAAATCTTCACACAACCCATGTAATACATAAGGAAAGAGATATATAGTTGGCTTACAATCGCCACTTCACACAATACATGAGTAAAGCATTACATCACAGATACAATCAAGGTCCCACTAACGAACCAAAATAAAAGAAGACTATTTAAATGCTACGCATCTCCCCGATCGTCCCAACTGGCTCTACTACTCATCAACCAAACGAAACAACACAAAGAACAAGATCTTCATCGAGTTCCTCCTTGAGCTCAAAAGGCCACCTTGTAAGTGCATCTAGTGCCCTTAGTGATTTTGTGTATTGAAGACTTATAGGTTAAGTAACTAATGCGTTAGAGTGTAACACAGTCTATAAGTCTATGAGGAGTTTGATATTTACAGAAAGTCGACCCTTAAAATGAAGTTCTTCAACAAGAATTTGATATTCAAGACTTTCTCAAGACTTTGAAAGTGAAGAAATTGTGTGACCTTGAAGACTTGGTATTCATTTGAGGAACATGAAGGTGAAGACTTTTGTTTTCGAGTTTCATTTTCTTTCTTGATTCATAGGAAACACTGATCAAGAAGGGGGTCGAGAAATACTAAGGAAAAATTTCCATGTGATGCTCAACTCAAATCCTACACCTACCAATCCCTTCGAGTGAAGCTTTTGAAATCTCATACAGCCACCAATTTCTTTAGTGATGAGACGAAGCTCTTCTGGTCGAGGAATTTTTTCCGATCGAGGAGTTAGGAATTCACAAGTGAATTGCCACAAAGAGGAACATGATAGCCCGAGGAATTTGATATTCAAAATTCAATCGTTGCTGTGATGCGCGCTGTCCCAAATACTTATCCACCTAACGGTCATATCATTGAAGGGCATTTATGTCTTATCATGTCGGGCTGCTCCTCAGGCTATAAATAGCCGCCTACAACCACTAGTTGGTTGGCTGCCCGAGAGAACTTGACACTTGTCATTTGAGAGCAACCCATCCTCCGAGGAATTTGAGCCAAATCATCAAGTGAGGAAAACCCAAAACCAAACCCCATAAAACCCAAAGTGATTGAGCATCATCAAGAAATTAACTCGCGGATCCGACGCTTTTACCTTTGAAGACTGTGCTTCTTCCGACGGTTAGGCGTCATGGTCTAGAGCATCCAAGAGGAATTGTGGATCGCCGAGTGACCAAGTCTGTGAAGGTTTGGAAGTCGTCAAGACTTACCACGAGTGAGTGGACGAGGTCTGGTGACCTTAGTTCAAGGAGAATACGTGAGGACTTGTCCTGAGCTGCGTGTTTAGTGATCGGGTGTCCGGACTGTGTGTCCTCGAGTTTAAATACTCAGCCTCCAACCAGACGCATAACCGAGACAAAGAGTTGGAACTGGTCTACCAAATCATTGTCTTCACCAACCTAATCTGGTTCTATTTCCTCAACCCTTCCATTTCCTCATTATTGTGTTGAGTGTTTTGTTCATATCTGTTTGAAGATTTGATCAAGACTTTCTCAATTTCTCGCTCAATTCTTCACTGTTTGTCTTCATCTTGTGTTATCCTGTGATCACGCTTGCATCTGTGATTGTCTTCATCATGATGACTATGCTTGTAACTGTTATGCTACTTCGAGTACTTATTCCACTGCATGTAGTTCTTCACTAGGAATTTCTCACCAGCAAATTCCTCAACGAAGAATTTGTAAAATCGCTTATTCACCCCCTCTAGTATATACGACTCTCAATTGGTATTAGAGCGGGTACTTTTGTTCTGTGGTGATTTTGGTTTAACCACCGAGTTTTAGTTATGTCCACCGCAGTATGATCAAGGTCTCAAAGTAGGTGTCCTACCGATGGGACGGACTACCCTCATCGAAGAACAAAATGTAATGCATCTTGAAGCAATTGACAACGATTCTGGTATGTTGTGACAAAAGGTGTTTCCTCACCACACCTTCTCCAATGATGCTGATGTGAAGAGATTCAAGCAACTCGATTCTCAAGCAAAGAATATCATATGTGGCCATCCTGAGCAAAGGTCAATATGGAAGAGTGAGTGCTTTGACTCGCAACTCATCCGGGACAGGCTGTCCAAAGTAAATGAAGGAGTCTCAACTCAGCGTGAATCTCGAGTTGACGTTCTTCGAATCTCTTCAACCGCTTCAAAAGACTCGACAACGAAAATGTTCAACAAACCTTCGATCGCCTCACCGACATCTCAAATGAGCTTCAAGCACTTGGTGTTAATCGATATCACCAACCATGAGGTGGTGAAGAAATTGCTAAGGTCGCTTGATTCCTCATTTGATACTCCGCACCATGATACAAGAACGAGCTGACTACAAGTCTTGATCCTCCTGATATCCTCGAAAGGCTAAATACCACGAAGTTCCAGCTATTTAAAAGAGAGATCTCTATGGTTCTGCTATGGAAAAACACGTGCCTCAAGGCCAAGGTCAGGTCCGAACTGAGTGAAGACTCGTAGTAGCCTTGAGATCTCAAGAATTTGGCCAGAGCTAGCAATCGTCAGGAAGAAATTCCAGAAATTCACAAGACGTGGTCGCTGGAAAATCCTCAAGAAGCAGTGATTCCTCATCTAGTGACTATAAGAGAAGACTTGTCACAAATGCAAGAAACCCGTCACTATATTCAAGATTGTCCTCGGGAAAAGGAATTAAAGAAGAAGAAGCACAAGGATTACGCCTGATGACATGAAGAAGAAGAAGAAATCATCAAAATCTTCATCATCAAAATCCTCAAACCCTCTTCTCACAAAAAGAGCAGCTCCAAAAAGGCTCTGCATTCATTGGCAAGGAAATGGACTCGTGAACTGAGGAAAATGAGGAAGAGGAGGAGTCTCAAGAACTGAATCTGGTGGCTAGTCCGGCTCTTGCTGCTGCTTTGTTAGCAAGTCCATCTTCAACATCAAGAAACCGACTACGACAAGCCTCGATGAGGAAAATGATGACTACGCCCCACCTATTGCTTCATGGCAAAAGATGCCAAGGTACCAATTTCACCTCCTAATCTAGTGAAAATGAATCATGAGGATCTCAAGCCCAGCTACTCTAAACTTGCTAAGATTGCTATAAAACAACAAAGGGCTTTTGAAAAGGTTCAAAACATGCTAGATAAGAGTGATGATATGTTAGGTGAAGAAATGGATCGACTCAAGCCCGATCGAAAATCTTCAGAGACTTCAGCCTAGGTTTGATTCTTCATCATCATAACACTCTCCTAATCGATCATGAGAAACTTTCTTATGAATTTCTTCAAAGAAAGCAAGATCTTGAGAAGCTAAGAGCAGTTATGAAGATCTTCGTAAGGAGCGTGATTCATTACTTGCTCAACAAATCACGCTTCTCAAGAAGAATTTGTTCCTCCATGCTTAAAGTGCATTGAACGTGAATCGCTAATTCTTCACCAATGTTCAAATGCTTCAATCGTTATAATTCTTCACCGCCTCTGCTATCACT
Source organism: Aegilops longissima (assembly GCA_021605205.1). NCBI lineage: Eukaryota > Viridiplantae > Streptophyta > Magnoliopsida > Poales > Poaceae > Aegilops > Aegilops longissima. Next base: position 4,036 of record JAHIAM010014692.1, on the reverse strand, counting down.
AATTCCTCATCCGAGGACATTTCTAGTATCACCGACGATGGATCGAAGGAATTGCATACATGTGCATGTACAAAAGCCTCAAAGGGCATCGACTTTTGTGATGTGTTTAAAAGCATCCTCAACAGAACCCTAGGAAAGAGGGTATTGCCTTGAGAGGAAACTCAATGCTGATGGAACATATTGGAAGCCCGAGCAGATCCCAAAACCTCATGGGTTGCTGCAAAGGGACTCCAGCTTGATCCATCTACCTTATCCGCTTTACATGAATTTCATTCTGCCGATGAGTCATTTGACTCAAACTATAAACTGTTCAAAATCGAATGGTGAAGTATTTGCTAGATATGTTGGCACTAATCGCAGAATGGTTCTATGAAGAAAATCTGGTTCCCAAGAAGTGCCTTGAAAGTCTTCAGTGAATGTCCTCATGACACCACATGTGAAGAATAGGAACCCCAGATCAAATTCTTCATATGGACCAAATTCTTCATATGGATCCAAGTCCTCATACGGACCAAATTCTCACGTGGATCAAATTCTCAAAAGGATCAAAGTCCTCATATGATTATCATCGTATAACTAATCTGTTTCAGGTAGAGCTAAGGGCTATGAATATGTGCATTATTCTTCAAACCAATATGTTCATAAGTCCTCAAGAATTTCTCCGCTATTCATATGCTTACCCTAACCCTCTTATGTGAAACGAAATGGTTTGGCTTCTATGCCACCATTCTCATATGATGCTCGCATGATGAACTTTGCCACCCCTTCAAATGTGGGTGGTGAAGAAAAGAACTAATCTTCCTCGCAGGGTCAGTCTCCGCACGTGCTTAACGCCTCAAGAATTTGCGGGGGCCTGACAAAATGCTCCAAAGGACGCAGTTAATCATGATGAAATGAACTTCATTTCACACGCCCTCATATCGCTTATCTGAATACTAACGATGAAATTCATCGATGAACTTGATATCATATTCTTCACCGATGAAGTATATGAGATCGTAAGTTGTACTAATTCATCTCAGGATGATCAACCAAAGCCACCGAGTGGGTTCTCGATAGTGGATGCAAATCACATGACCGTGACAAGAATCTATTGATGGATGCCCCTTATCACCGCCACATCTCAAGCATATCATCTTTGACAAAGGCAAAAGTCGTATTGGGACTTGGTAAGGTTGCCATCTCTAAAGACATACATGGACAAAGTCATGCTTGTTGAGTCTTAGGATATAACCTCATGTCAGCCTCAATGCTTTGTGATCTTGATATGGTCGTTATCTTTGGCAAGTATCGCTAGTGTTGTGATTATGGAAGCGACCATTCCAATGTCTTCAAGGCTTTAGGAGAGGGACTTGTATATTGTTGATTTTCTACAGTCCACAACCAGCCGTGTGCCTACTTGCAAAAGCTTCGATACTGGCTATGGCATCGAGTTTACTCTGGTCACGCAGCACGAGGAATTTGCACACGCTTGCAAAGAAGAAGCATGTCATTGGCATTGAGAATGTCAAATTCTCAAGGATCACTTATGCGAGCCCGTGAAGCTGGAAAATGACCAAGGCCAAGCATCCAAATAAGACTATCATGACCACTACTCGCCTTCGAATTGCTTCACATGGACCTCTTTGGTCCCAATAATTACTCACTGTCGCTAATGAAGCATCACTATATGGCTTTGTTATTGTTGATGATTATTCTCTACACATGGGTACACATTGTTACTAAAAATCAAGTGCAGGAAATCTTCAAACGATTTTCCTCGAGGGCTTCAACTAACTTTGTGTGAAGATCAAGCACATCAGAGTGACAATGGAACTGAGTTCAAGAATTCGGTCTTGATGACTATCTTGATGAACTTGGTATTACTCATGAGTTATCCGCTTCCCTATACTCCTCAAGAAATGGCGCCGTGGAGCGCAAGAACGAACTCTTGTTGAGATGGCTCAGACTATGCTTGATGAATACAAAACGCCTAGTCGCTTTCGATTGAAGCAATTGATACTCGCGCTACATCATCAACAGAGTATATCTTCACAAATTCTTCAAGAAGACTGCCTATGAACTCCTCACCGACAAGAAACCCAATGTGTTATTTCAAAGTCTTTGCAAAATGCTGGATTAGAGATCCTCACCACACCTCTAAATTTGCACCAAAGCACATGAAGGTTTTATGCTTGGTTACGGAAAGGACTCGCACACCTACGTAGTCTTCAACATCGCTCTTCACAAGATTGTTGACATCAGATGTGCGGTTCGATGAAACTAATGGCTCGCAAAGAGAGCACCTACCTTCTGTGTTAGATTAACCGCACCGAGGATTCTATCAGTTAAAGGCAACCGAGGATGTCATTCCTATCAAGAAACGCTGAAGAATTCATCTCAGACGCTAAGAACGCCGAGCTGATGCACCAAGATAATGTCAAGAAAATGGTGCTGAGGAAAATGATCAAATTCCTCACGACAACCAGCTCATCTCGCTCAAAAAGAAGTACAAGTGGAGAAGATCATCGATGACATTAAAGCGCCAGTCCTCTCACACGCCAAAAGCTTCACATTTATCTAACTTTTGTGGGCACTATGCTTTTGTCTCTATCACAGAGCCCACTAAGGTAGATGAAGCATTTCTCGAGCCGGAATGGATTCGGGCCATGCAAGAAGAATTACATCGCTCGAGCTCAATAATGTCCGAACCGTCAAACGCCCTGCATCCTCGCAAGCATAATATCATTGGCACAAAGTGGATCTATCGCAACAAGCAAGATGAAAATGGTCTTGTGGTGAGGAATAAGGCACACTAGTAGCTCAAGGCTACACGAGGTTGAAGGAATTGATTTCGATGAAACTTTTGCACTGCGCTAGACTTGAGTCTATTCAAGATATTACTTCGCCTATGCTAACCATCACAATATCACTTTATATGAAATGGATGTGAAAAGTGCATTCCTTAATGGTAAGCTTGAGGAAGAAGTATATGTTGCTCAACCACCGTGTTTTGAAGATCCAAAGCATCCCGACAAAGTCTTCAGACTCAATAAGGCCCTCTATGGCTCTCAAGCAAGCCCTCAAGCGTGGTATGATACATTGAAGGAATTCTTCGAAGAATGGCTTCACACTCGTTCCTCGACCCTACTCTCTTTACTAAATCATATGATGGTGAACTGTTTGTGTGCCAAATATATGTTGATGATATTATCTTTGGCTGTATCGACCAACGTTATAGTGATGAATTTGCCTATATGATGAGTGAAGAATATCAAATGTCTATGATGGGAGAGTTGAAATTCTTCTTAGGTCTTCAAATTCGCAACAACACAATGGCATATTCATATCTCAGAGAAATACTCAAAGATGTCCTCAAGAAATTCGCATGCAAGATTGCAAAGGCGTAAAATTCCTATGCCCACAAATGGCCATCTATGCAATCGATGAAATGGTATTGACTTTGATCACAAGGTATACCGCCCATGATTGGTTCTTTATTGTACTTATGTGCATCTAGGCCAGATATAATGCTTAGTGTTTGCATGTGCTCGATTTCAAGCTACACCAAGGAATCACACCATAAGGATGTGAAGCATATTCTTCGATATCTAGCTCACACACCAACACTAGGATTATGGTACCCCAAGGGCTCTACTTTGATCTCATTGATATTCTGACTCTTACTATGCTGGATCGTGGTGGACCGCAAGTCAACATCTGGTACTTGTCATTTCTGACGATCTTTTGGTCTCTTGGTCCTCAAGAAAGAATCCGATCACCGTCCATCGGAAGCTGAATACATTGCTGCTGGCTCGTGTTGTGCCTAATTACTATGGATGAAGCAAACTCTCAAGGATTACGCATCAACGTGAAGAATGTGCCTCACTATTGTGACAATGAGAGTGCCATCAAGATTTCTCACAACCCAGTTCAGCACTCAAGACAAAGCACATTCAAATTGCCATCATTTTCTTCGTGATCATGTGTTGAAGGGCTTACATCTCCATCGAGCATGTGAAGATCAAGAACAGCTAGCTGATATCTTCACAAGCCC
>JAHIAM010014690.1:0-48125 GCA_021605205.1 Aegilops longissima | reverse complement strand
GCACGACGGGCGCAGGACGGTGATGATGAAGTTACACGCAGGCTTCCCAAGCACACGGCTAATATGACCGAGTTGTGTAACTTTGGAGGGGGGCACCCACACGCTAAACAAATATTGAGTGCCTTTAGGGTGCCCCGCCCACATATATAAAGGAGGGAAGAGGAGGTCGGCCTAGGGGGGCGCTTATGGGGGGTCCAACTAGATTCCCAATCCTAGTTGGAGTCCCCTTCCTTTCCAAGAGGGGAGAGAGGAAGGAGTAAGAGGGAGAAGGAAAGAGGGGGCGCCCCCTAGTCCAATTCGACCAGCCGGGGGGCCTCCCTTTGGGCCCTTCTCTTTCCACTAAGGCCCATGAAGGCCCAATACTTCCCCGCGATTTAACTCACCAAAAAACCCAACCACTTAACCTTTTGATGTCCAATATAGCCTTCCAATATATCATCTTTACGCCTCACCATTTCGAGATTTCGCCATGTCCCTGATCTCATCCGGACTCCAAACAAACTTCGTCATCAAATCACATAACTCATAATACAAATCGCCATAACGTTAACATGGGACCCTATGTTCGAGAACTATGTAAATGACCAGACACATCTCCGATAACCAATAGCGGAACCCGGATGCTCATATTGGCTCCTACATACTTACAAGATCTTTATTGGTCAAACGCATAACAACATACGTTGTTCCCTTTGTCATTGATATACATTTTGCCCGAGATTCATCGGGTTTATCATACCTAGTTCAATCTCTAGCAAGTCTCTTTACTCGCTCGAATGCATCATCTCGGACTAACTCATTAATCGCATTGCTTGCAAGGCTCATAGTGATGTGCATTACCGAGGGCCAGAGATACCTCTCGATAAATCGAGGACAAATCCTAATCTCGATCTATGCCAACTCAAAACACCATCAAAGATTAGAGCATCTTTATAATCACCCAATTATGCCGTGACGCTTAATAGCACACAAGGTGTTCCTCCATTCGGGAGTTGCATAATCAATAGTTAAGGAACATCTATAAGTCATGAAGAAAGCAATAACAATAAAACTAAACGATCATTATGCTAAGCTAACCGATGGTTTTGTCCATCACATCATTCTCTAATGATGTGATCCTGCTTTCAAATGACAACACATGTCATGGCTAGAAACTTAACCATCTTCGATTAACGAGCTAGTCAAGTAGAGGCATACTAGGGACCTGCTTGTCTATGTATTCACACAGTACTAAATTTCCGCTAATGCAATTCTAGCATGAATAATAAACATTTATCATGATATAAGGAAATATAAATAACCTTTATTATTGCCTCTAGGGCATATTTCCTTCATTTTGTTTAGACAATCTTGACCAAGCAAGGAAGCGGGCCCAAGTTTTTTCCCCAAAACCCTAAAAGAAAGGGCCCAACATTAGGGTTTCAGGGAACTGATTCCCGGGATTCTTCACGCGAAGGGAGAAGATAGCGGAAGGGGCCGCAGATGGGGGCTGGAACCCGGTGAGCGATCTCAAAGGGCCCATGTTAGAAAGAAACTAGAGGAGGTCCTAGGAAAGCTCGATATTCCAAGAAGAGGCACTGTTTTGGCGATCGGGTCGATGGAGGACCGAGGGTGGCTACCGGGGAAGGCCACCGTAACCAGTTTCACATCCAGACGATCACCAACGCTTCTCGGGGTGGGGAACCCACGGGTTTGCAATTTCGACCCAGGATCAACGTGTTCGTGGCTGAATTTGAAAATCAGCAGATAGGGACGAGTATGGGGAGGATCGCCATGGCATATAAACAAGAATGATGGGTGCTAGCTGAGTTTGATGAGTGTATGAGGCCGGATGAAGTTAAGTTTGATCGACAAGTTTGGGCTAGGGTCATAAACTTCCCTACAATTTGAGGGATGAGGCATGGTGGAACCAAAGCTGCGATGGATCAATGCTAAATGGTGAAGTTTGATCACAACGGGGATATTCAGGCAGGGTTTCATTGATGTAGCAAAACCAACCAGGAGGTGGATTTTATAGACTCGCCAGAGAAAGAAGGTGGATTTGATGATATCCAAGATGAACAATCCGATTTTTGCTTCTCCCGGGTAGATTGGGGCATTCAGATCTTTTCGCCCAACCCCGGTTCACGGATGAAAACGGGACTCTGTTTGGCCCCGTCGGAACGGATGAACAAGAAGAAAGGCCCAATGACAACCCTCTAGGATCCAAGATCGGTGCTCAGCAAGCCGCCACCAAGAACTCAAGCACCAATAAGGATTCGGGGAGGAAGTGGTTTCCCGATAAGAGAAAGCAAACCCTGAGGGAGTCCGATTGGGGTGTCCGGATAGCCAACTATAACCTTTGGCCGCCTTGGACTATGAAGATACAAGATTGAAGACTTCCCCCGGTCCGGATGGGACTTTCTTGGCGTGAAGGCAAGCTTGGCAAACGGATATGTAGATCTCGCCCCATTGTAATCCACTGTTAACCTAGCACTCTCCGGTCTATATAAACTGGAGGGTTTTAGTCCCAGGATAACAACAATCATACCATAGGCTAGCTTCTAGGGTTTAGCCTCTCCGATCTCGTGGTAGATCTACCTTTGTACTACCCATATCATCAATATTAATCAAGGGAGTAGGGTTTACCTCCATCGAGAGGGCCCAACCGGGTAAAAACATTGTGTCCCTTGTCTCCGTTACCATCCGCCAGACGCAAGCCGGGACCCCTACCCGAGATCCGCCTTTTGACAACCGACATTGGTGTTTTATTGAGAGTTCCTTCGCCACTTTTACGCCGGGATCCCCGATCATCAAACGGGAGTCCAGTGGGAGACTTTTCCCCGGACAGATTTCGATTCGGGCGGCTTGCACGGGAACCTGGCCATCCGAGCAGATTGAAAGCTACGCCCGCCATCGTGGATTTAGCTTGAACTACACGGCCGACATCCGCGGAGACTTGATCTTCGACAGATTCGAGCCCAGGGGCCGGCCAACCGCCACGGGGCATGACTTAACTTTGCCCCGGCGGCTCGAGGCCGCACTGGTAGCTCGACTTAGCTTGGAGCCAACCGGGACGAGGACGGTGGCTAGATCCCCGGGGTGGCCTCAACGGCGATCGAAATAACACTAGCCTTATCCTCTCAAAGCCATGACCAAGGTACTTTTCTCCGACTCAACCTCCCCCCCCTAATCGAAACATTGCCCACATGGAATTCATCGGATATTTTCAAAGACTCCCTTTGGCATATTCTAATTTAAAGTCTCTCTTTGTCGAGAGTCCCGCCGGATTATGGCCAACAGGATTGGGATGCGGACGGAAGAATTTTGCCCACCCACCACCCACTTCGTAGCCACCGCCGATGATTCAACGACATGCTAGACTTACCAAGACATCAACGGTTGGAAATGAGAACAACATGAACCATTTATAGGGCATTGGGCCACCCCCATATGACATATATATGGTGGATACACCAAAGAAGGCAATGGAGACGGAACAATGGGGATGACCCTCCAAGAAGAACCCCAACCCGGCCGCCTAAGTCCCGCCAAAGCAAAACGGTGATACCGCACGGAGATAATAACACCCGACAAAGGCAAGACAACTCCCTCCAAAGAAGATGGAGGAGGAAAGCCTCCCGAGAGGGCGGCATGAGAGGAAGAGGATGATAATTACATGCCCTCCAAAGACGCAGGCAAGCTCCGACGTTTAATTGGCTGCGGCCGAGGATCCGGCCAACAAGAGCGCTTAAGGGTTTGGGCACGCGGTAGCCTAAGAAAAATAGCAACAACTTAGAGCTGATCAAGATTTGCTAGCCAAAGATGGATCAAGTCCTTGCGCCGAGGAATACAAACTAACGCCTCCAAGAGCTACCCAAAGCGCAGGTTGCTACCCCGATTGGAGGAGGGCGCTAAACCTTCATCACCAGCGATGGGCGGCCGATCCCACCCGCAGAACAGAGGCCTCTCGCCCCCAAGCCGCACTGCCGCCGGAAAATACCAAGGCACGGGAACGCCGACCCGCGATATGTTGGAGGACAAAAAGCAAACAAGATCGATTCCACGGATAGCGGGGCCCCAGACCGAGACGAAACCGCATGCCGGATGCAAACCGCCGGGCCGAACACAGCAAAAGCTCATTTGAGCTACGCCGGATATAGCCCAAAGATGGGGGCCTCACACCCACTATGCTTCAAGACGGTAATGGATCATCAAACCCTAGGGTTTCAAACCCGAACATCGAATCATACGATGGCACAACAGACCCCGCGGTATGGATCGAGGACTATCTCCTTCATATCCACATGGCCCGGTGATGATCTACACGCCATCAAATACCTCCCACTCAAACCTAAAGGACCAGCTCGGCATTGGCTTAAAGCCCGAGAATCAATTGGTTGTTGAGAGGACCCGAAGCCGATTCCCGACAATTTCAAAAAAGGCCCACCACGCCGGGAACCGAGCCATAATTCAAGAGTCGAATCTGCCGATAACGACACGGTTCTTAATAAGAAAATCAAATCATCGATCGTCCGGACGCCGAGGCCCTAGCAGCCTTCAAGCATAACATCCGGGAAGTGGCTTGCCCGCACCCGGATAGGAAAAAATCTATGGCAGCCCTCACAACACTCATGACACGCTATGCGGAGAAGACAGCGGTTGGCTCAGAGTAATAAAGACCAAGAGCCCCGAAACGGATACCAAGGACAGCAAAGGGCAGGTCGCGCAAAAGCAAAAACCCGATTAAAAAATAACACAGAGGACACGGCAGTGAATGCGGATTCAGGGCTCTAAACCCGCACCGAAAAAGCCATTCAAAAGGAATACCGCCCGGGCTTTGGACCGAATACTCGCGTGGGATACATGACACTAAAAGTTAGCCAATCACACCAACAAAGATTGTTGGGTGTTCAAGCAGGCCGGTGTTAAATACCAAAATATAGACAAGGGCCCTGCAAAAGGAAGAAGAGCCTGCCACCAACAATAGTGGATGAAGGGCTTCACAAGTGCGGACGGTGAAATGATATACGCAACCCACATCCCCAAAAGGGAGCGGAAGCGCACTCGTGGACGAGGGCTGGAGCCCCCCAAAGTTCAACCCATGGTCCTCCCGGATCACTTTTGATCGGGACCACTCCCACTAGTATGCTATGGGGATTCCCGCATTGGTTCTAGACCCAATTATTGACGGATTTCACCCTAGAGTCCTTATGGCGGGCAGCCTAACCCGCTTATCGATAAAGGCGGAAATGGGCATAGATCCTCAAGGATTAAACCCACAAAACGATTTTAAAGGCCATACCGTGTAGAGGCCAACTGCAGGCTCACCACACTTGAGGTGGTCTTCGGATCCCCGGATATTTCCGGGCGAGGAGTTAATCTTACATAGTCCTGCTCAAAGGTTATCACGGTTGTTCAAGAACCGGACGGTAAAGTTCAATGCGGTGCCTCACCACATACCTCAAGCTCAAGATGCCAGCCTCGAGGAGTCATTATGGTCAACAAAACATCAACGCCCTCCTGGAGGAGCATACGCGCCCTCGCAGCGAAGTACAAAGCAGCCTCAAGGCAATTCTCCATTCGCTATTAAACGCCCGACACCGCTGCCCCAGAGCAACCTACAACAAGACCGCCCGCACGCCAAGGCGAGTAATGCGGCCCAACCCCGCCCAAACGGTGAAACGGCACGCGCATAATTATGCTCAAAATACCATGGGCACAAGGGGGACCATCATGGTGTGCCCAAACACGGATCAACCGCACTAGGGCTGCCGATTTTGTCATTTTTTTACTTTCGACTCCACCCCGAGGACGGGTCCAGGAAACTGCCACACAAACGATACAAAACCGGGGAAGGAAAGTTACCGCACTATGGAACTCCTGTGTGGTCTCTATAACGAAAAGATACCGTTTCACATACCATTCCCCAGCCTCCCGAGGGACATGTTAAATAGTCCCTCTCATGCTTATCACACTATTTGCATCGCTCCCTTTTAAAAGCGCTTAAAATAAACAATGCTTAGTTCAGCTTATTTTGCATTCTTTATTTATTACTTTTTCAATATATATGCTCAAATGACATTTAGCACCAGACACTTTGGTACATTAATATTCCAGGGGCTCAAGCACCCCATAAACGGCGTGAGAAGTCCAACACTTTCACAAGTGCATCCAACTTATAGCATTATATGCATCACCCAATCATGTCTTTGGTCAATAGTTGGGTTTGCCGCCCCATGTTTTGGTACCACGCCCGCATATCGCTAAGGTAGACGGGAGAACTATCATTGTGCCCCCTTGAGCTGGGCCAAGCACCTCAAGAGAGAAAGCTAAACCGATCGTCATGATAGGGCGAGAGCTGGTCGCTGTTCGAGAGGTTTCGAGTCCCTAAAGACTTACGCTGCTTAGAGGAGGAGTCGACTTTGTCCGCCTAGGCGGGTACATACCAACTCGGTTTTCCAAATTAGGCTTCCCAAAATTTAAAATTATAGAATTCTATGGCTAAGGAGAGTGATAACGATTATAGTCCGATTGCCTTGTTCACAGTGAGCACCTCCCTCAAAGGACCCAAGAATAAAAGAGTGCTCGGTTTATCCCAACACCCAAAGACTGGGAAGGGGGAAGACGATTTATCGCCATCTCTCGATTTTATAAACCCGATAGAAGGTAATATTTTAAATCAAAACAAGCATTGCATAACGAAAAACAAATTTTCAGCCAGTGATAACACGAGCGAAGTTTACTCAAATATTACATCTTTAGTACATTCGTCCCACAAGGGGACCTTCAGACGCCTCATAATCATCTCGGGTGGCGATGCTCCTTGCCCGGCAAAGGGCCCCTTCACAAGCTTCTCCGATCCATCTTGCCCCGCCCTTAGCGGGCAAGCGCCTACGGCACCTTCGATGCAAGGGAGGTTGACGACTTTGGGACAAAGGCCCACCACCGCCTCACCAACCTGAAGAGTCAGGCCCTCCACACCAATATAAGGACCTCACCTGTTCGCCCAGGAGCTCGACCACCGCTTCAGGTCGCCAGGAATGGTGTCCGCCTCAAAGATAGAGACCGAACACCTTCACGCCGAGCTGCCCTCCTCGGATTGGTAGAAAGGGCATCGACACGCCCGGGGCAATCTGGAATGCCCCGAGAGCTCCGACGGTAAGAAAAGTAATTCACTTTCACGGCTTGCTTTGCATAAAGAATGCCTTACCCGCCGCATCTTCTTCATCGCCTCAACTTCCCGGAGGGTTTCGGCTTCGCCTTGGCAGCCTTGGCATTCTGGGCCCAGCCTCAGACTCGCTTTTCGAGTCAAGCTCCAAACTCATGTTTTTTCACGAGCCCTGAGCTTTGTGCACCTCACCCACCCCATGCTTCCCCCCAGGCCCCGTGGCCCTTTTTTCGCCCTGAAAGGTTGTCTAAGGGCCCACCTCACCGGGGCCCCTAGGACACCAATAGCAATCCTTTATTTTTTGCAAATGCCCTTTTATATATATTTACATAAGGTATCACTTACCTTCTTTATCCTCGAGCTGCTTTTAAGGCCCTTTGCTCACGGCCGAGGTTCCTCAAAGATCCACTCGGGCAGCTTAGTGCGGCAAAGGCCAAGAAGACCCGAAACGATATTGACTTAATTATGTAAGACTTCGAATTATTAGATCCCCCCTTTCTCGGAACACCAAATAGAATCGGGGCTACCGCCTTGCGGGTAATATTTTACATATTTTCACGCACTCAAAGCCTTTAGCATGTCGGGAAGCTTGGCAGCCCGCCTTGGCGGATGAACCTTCCGGATCACCGCACTCTAAAGTGTGGTGCTCTCGTCGATGGAGCTGCCGCTAGCACCTCCAAAGAATTATCCGTGCCCGGGGGGAGGTCAGCATCGAGGCTTGCCCTTCTTACTAGGGGCCGCCGACTGAACCATTGAAGGTTCCGGCGGTGTCCGCCGTGGGGACTTGGAGCCCTCGGGCTTTGTCCCTTTGCGCTGAGTCCGGAGGTCGCTTGGGCCGGACCACCTCCTCCGGCTTGGAGCCTTCGCAATAGCACTCGGCCCCGGGACGGGGAGGTAGCGGGGTGAAAAACTATTCACGCCCGACGAATTAGGCCGACGAACCGCCGAGCCGGGCCTTTGGGCGACTCAAATTATATTCGCGCCAAGATACTGTAGTAAAGGAACGCCATGAGTCATTCTGATCCGGTATTTACGATTTTGCTCGGGCTTGGCCCGAGCGCCCTCCCTTTCCATCGCTGGGGGAGGGTCCGTAGGGAAGGTCCTCCTTTGACCCTCCGCCTCCCTAGTTGGGGCGGCTTTTTTTCCTTGGGAAGAGACCTCCTTCCTCCTCCCCTGTGGGAGGAGTCCCCTTTGGAGTCATCGACGTGAGTCCGACCCACCGGGCGCCGGAACTTTTTCTTCCCGTGGCCTTCTTCTTTTTTCTCCAAAGACCACGTGAGGTGGAACCAGCAGCCCGCCAAGCGGGCCCCGCTGGCCGCCGGACAGCTTGATCTGTGCCGCCCCCCCATCCCCGTCAAGACATGGGAGCTTAGATCTCGAAGAGTCAAACTATGAAACACAAATATCATGTAAGGAGTAAAAACAGTTAATGCCCGACGCTTGGGCTGAATCCATCCGAGGGATGTGGGAGCCTCGGCGCCTTGAATAGCACCTTCCGCATCTTCAACGCGTCAAGAGCCCCCGAGTCCGGCGGGCCGGGTTGAACTCCCAAAGTGAAAGCCCGTTGTTGGCACGGAGGATCGGGATGAGCATGAACTGACTACATTGACAAGCTTGAGCCTTGCTCACCAGGTTTTGGAGGCATGTTTGGAGTCCGCATTTTTTTTACCCACTAGGCCCTTCTTCGGAGGTGAATCAAGGGATTCCGGATCGAACTGGGGCTGCGACCGTGGGTCGCCTGCCGGTGATGTAGAACCACCCCTTGACCCCCTTTATGGTCTCCACGGGAGCCTCAAGCCAAGGACGTGGGCATCTTGCCCACCATGGCGCCCCACTGCTCGATGGCCCACTACCTTCGGCTTGACATTGAAGGTCTTCAATAAACCGGCGGGCTGGATGTAGAGGAAGGTTTCATACCCAATGAACGCCGAGATGTTGAGGATGAAGTTTGGGGCCGGGGAAGTCGGCCAGAGAACATGAGCCCTGGACAAATGGGTGGAGGGGAAGCCCAAATTGGGAGGAAATGGGTGAGGAACACCACCTTCTCATGGGGCCCGGGGGGGATAAGCTGCCCTTCGCCCGAAGCCCGGGCGCAATGTCATCGGACAAGTATCCGGGCTTTCCGCTTGATGTGTCCTCCTACGGAGGAGACCATCCACCCCCGCCGGACATGGTTGGAGAAGGGGGGGGGAATGTGGACTTGGGCCGGAGCTCGAAAAGCGAGAATGGATGATCAAAGGAGGAAGAAGGGGATGAAAAAGGTGGATCCTTATCCCTTATATGGGGACAAAACTGCGGTCCCACCCCCGGTAAAACTCGCTATCTCCCAAGCCCAGAATCAATGGCACGGGTTACCACCATTGATGAGAACCCGAATAAGGGGACACGACCGCCAAAGACGGCTAGAAACCGCTAAACGCTGTGAGGTGGGACAAGAAACGATTCAATAAAAGCTTTGGCGGGTGATGTCATGCACAAACCCAAAGATTAGATTTGTGTAAATACTAGTCTCTATGGAATTATGGGAATTTATTTTATGGAGCCGAATATCCTTGTGTTCAAAATCTTCTATGGAGTATTTTAGAGGAACCCGCTTTGCAATGTCAAGACATTTATCCACCTCGCATTGAAGCCTGGTTCGGGCTACCGAGGAGTCCCTGATTAGGGGTGTCCGGATACCGGACTATAACCTTGGCCGACTCTTGACTATGAAGATACAAGATTGAAGACTTCCCCATGTCCGGATGGGACTTTCCTTGGGGGAAGGCAAGCTTGAAATGGTATGTAGATCCCTCCCATTGTAACCGACTGTAACCCAGCCCTCCCGGTTCATTAAAACGGAGGGTTTTAGTCCCGAGGACTAACAACAATCATACCATAGGCTAGCTTCTAGGTTTAGCCTCCGATCTCATGGTAGATCTACTTTGTACTACCCATATCATCAATATTAATCCAGAGTAGGGTTTACCTCCATCGAGAGGGCCCAACCAAAAACATTGTGTCCCTTGTCTCCGTTACCATCCGCCTAGACGACAAAACCCCTCCCGAGATCCGCCGGTTTTAACCGACAACCCAAAACGCAAAGAGGCTCCCACGCAGGTTTATAGGCCGGCAAAGGCCTTGCTTTTACGATGGGGAAATTGGTTGATGGGTTAGGCACAAGTTACTAAGGATGATACAACCTCAGCTAGCAATGACACCAGGGTGATGGATTGTTTGAACCAAGAAGAAGAAACCCACCGAAAACTCCGAGATCGCCCCACGGCCCCGCCGATCAATGAGTTGTTAGCCGGAACTGCTGGGGCTTGGGAACCCCGGGAAGTTCGTGAACTTCAATATTGTGAATTGGAAACCCACTCTTCTTTGTAATGGAAACAAAAGTTAGAGCAAAAAGAGTTGAGGATTTGAAGCAACGCTAGGTTTTAGTGGATGTTTTGTTTAGAAAGGCCGCCTTAGTGGCGGCATTGGTCTTTTTTTGGTCTCGAGATGTAACCGGTTAAAGAACTATAGCCAAAGTCATATTGATGTGGTTTTCAGAGTAATAATCAAGATTTGACTAGGCTTTACCTTTTTACGGAGCTCTGGCGTAAGATGTTGGGGAACGCAGAATTTCAAAATTCTCCCACGCAACGCAAGATCTATCATGGTGGTATGGCAACGTGAGGGGAGGTGGTCCACGCATGGACCGAAGCGAAGCGTATGACAACGCGTTGATGGTCGACGCTCACGATCCACCGATCCTAGTACCAAAGACGCACCTCCGGACCGCCACGCTCGCCTGACGCCCCATGATGACCCACAAGTATAGGGGATCTATCGAGACCTTTCAATAAGTAAGAGTGTCAACCCAACGGGAGTAGAAGGAAATGGCGAAGCGGTTTTCAAGAAGGTATTTTGCAAGCACCGAAATTATCGTAAAATTTTGTGAAAAGGTAATTTGTGACTAACAAGTAATATAAGTAAACAAGGTGCAAGGGGCCCAACTTTTTGTAGCAAAGGAAAAGCCTGACAAACTCAAAAAGGAAAACGCCCCGAGGACACATGGGAATTATCGCTTTGTTTTCATCACGCCATCCGATTCGGCTCAATTTTGATAATTTGATATGGGTGGACCGTGTTTTGTCCTTCCTTGTACAAGCATCCCACTTATGATTAACCCCTATTGCAAGCATCCAATTACAAAAGAAGTAAAGGTAAACCTAACCATAGCATGAAACATACAATCCAAATCAGCCCCAAACAACGAAAACTAGGGTTTAAGCTTCCACTTACAACCCATCATCTACGTTACTTCCCAATGCCTTCCTCTAGGCCCAAAACAGGGTTAATGTCGTAGTCACGTCACATAACACCCTAGAGGAAAGACAACATACATCCATCAAAATATCGAACTAATACCAAATTCACATGACATCCACCTCTTGAGCACCGGTGGATTTCAAGAGGAGAGGATGAGCAAAGAGCGTAAGTATTTCCCAGTTTTGAGAACCAAGGTATCAATCCAAGGGGACGCAGTCCCTCGTACCTAACAAACAATAGCTCAACGCAACCAACGCGATTAGGGGTTCTCAATCCCTTCACCATTAGATTTTTGGTATAGAGATGCAAAGGAAAAGTAAAGCAATAATAAAGTGATGGAGATTGATATGATGAGAATAGACCCCCATAGGTTTCACTAGTGGCTTTCTCAAGAGCATAAGTATTTACTTGGGTAAACAAATTACTTGAGCAATTGATGAATTGAGCATAGTTATGAGAATATCTAGTATGATCATGTATATAGGCATCACGTCCGAGACAAGTAGACCGACTCGCCCGCATCTACTACTATTACTCCACTCATCGACCGCTATCCAAAGATCCTAGAGTATTAAGTTAAAAAAAGTAACGCTTCAAGGTGACATGATGTAGAGGATAGTTTCATGCAATATGATAAAAACCCCATCTTGTTATCCTCGATGGCAACAATAAATATGTGCCTTGCTGCCCCTTCACACCGGGAAAGGACACCCAAGATTGAACCCAAAGCTAAGCACTTCTCCCATGGCAAGGAAAACCAATCTAGTAGGCCAAACCAAACTGATAATTCAAGAGACTTGCAAAATAACCAATCATACATAAAAGAATTCAGAGAAGATTCAAAATTATTCATAGATAGACTTGATCTAAACCCAAAATTCATCGATCTCAACAAACACACCGGAAAAAGATTACATCAAAAAGATCTCCACGAAAAGGGGAGAACATTGTATTGAGATCCAAAAGAGAAAGAAGCCATCTAGCAATAACTATGGACCAAGGTCGAGGTAAACTACTCACACTTCATCGGAGAGGCTATGATGATGTAGAAGACCCCGTGATGATGGCCTCTCCCCGGAGTCCAACAGCCCCAAGATGGGATCTCGGGCAAGGTTGCTGGAATTAGGTTTTGGCCCGCCTCATCGCTTGGGGGAAGAGGTTTAAGGAGGAAGGAGGCCGGTGAAGTTCAGGGGCCCAGCTGGGGGCCAAGGGGGCGCCCACCTCGTGACGCCTTTTGTTCCTTGGAGTAGGGTCCAAGTTCCCGGATCCGCCGGAGAAAATCCCCAAGGTTTCATTCCCTTTGGACCCGTTGATATTCTGCTTTCCAAACAATAAATAGGCAAAAAACAACAATTTTGGGTTGGGCCTTTTTAATAGGTTAGTCCCAAAAATAATATAAAAGTGGAAAAAAAGCCCAATATAGTCCAAAACAGAGATAATATAGCATGGAGCAATCAAAAATTATAGATACTTGGAGACGATTTGGCATCCCTGCTTAACCCGCCCTAGTAGGTAAATGATAAAAGAGAATTTTGATGGGAGGCACTTGGCATAATTTCAATGTAAATTTCATAATTTAAACATTTCCCTTCTCTTTTTTCTTTTTTTTATTTGGGCCTTTTTTTTATGGCCCTTTTTTTTCGTCCGAGTCTCATCTCGACTTGTGGGGAATCATAGTTCCATCATCCTTTCTTCACTTGGGACAATGCTCTAAAAATGATGATCATCACACTTTTTATTTTTCTTACAACTCAACAATTACAACTCAATACTTAGAACAAAATATGACTTATGTGAATCTCCGGGGTGTAAACGATAGAATGAATCAAGAGTGACATGTATGAAAGAATTATAAACGGGGCCTTGCCACAAATAGATGTCCATACATGATCATGCTAGCAATATGACAATGAGGAGGGTCAAATAAACAACGGTGGAAAGTTGCATGGCAATATATCTCGAATGGCTATGGAAATGCCATGATAGGTAGGTATGGTGGTTGTTTTGAGGAAGGTATATGGGTATGATACCGCAAAGGTGGCTTATTAGAGAGGCTAGCAATGGTGGAAGGAAGGAAAGGCGATAATCCATGGACTCAACATTAGTCATAAATAACTCATATACTTATTGCAAAAATCTAGAAGTTATCAAAGCAAAGTTTACGCCATGCCTAGGGGATAATTGGTAGGAGAAGACCATCGTTCCCCACCGCCACTCATAAGGAAGACAATCAATAAATAAATCATGTCCGACTTCATCACATAATTCACCATACGGCATGCTACGGAATCACAAACTTTAACACAAGTATTTCTAAAATTCACAACTACTCACTAGCATGACTCTAATATCACCATCTTCATATCTCAAAACAATTATCAAGCATCAATCTTTTCTTAGTATTCAACACACTCAAAAGAAAGTTTTACAAATCTTGAATACCAAGCTTATTATTATTACAAATTACCATGCTATTAAAGACCTCAAAATAATCTAAGTGAAGCATGAGAGATCAATAGTTTTATAAAACAACCACCTGTTTAAAAGATATAAGGAAGTATAGAGCAAAATTTAAAGCTCAAAAGATATAAGTGAAGCAATAGAGCAAAACTATAAAGCTCAAAAGATATAAGTGAAGCACATAGAGTATTCTATCAAATTCCAAATTATGTATGGCCTCTCAAAAGGTGTGTACAGCAAGGATGATTGTGGACACAAAAAAAAGACACAAAAATAAAGACGCCCAAAAAAACACATATCATGTGGTGAATAAAAATATAGCTCCAAGTAAAATTACCGATGGAAGAAATTAAAGAGGGATGCCTTCCGGGCATCCCCAAGCTTTGAATTTTTGGTGTCCTTGGATTATCTTGGGGTTCCATGGCATCCCCAAGCTTAGGC
Source organism: Aegilops longissima (assembly GCA_021605205.1). Lineage (NCBI taxonomy): Eukaryota > Viridiplantae > Streptophyta > Magnoliopsida > Poales > Poaceae > Aegilops > Aegilops longissima. The sequence goes on along the minus strand of JAHIAM010014690.1, from coordinate 33,775 downwards.
TCTGCCACTCCTTGTTCCATAATCCATCAAAAGATTTCACCCAAAACTTGAAAACTTCACAACACAAAACTCAATAGAAATCTCGGAGTCTGCTTAAAGAAAACAAAAGACCACTTCAAGGTACTGTAATGAACTCATTATTTATTTATATTGGTGTTAAACCTACTTTATTCCAACTCTCTATGGATTATAAACTATTTTACTAGCCATAGATTCATCAAAATGCCAACACATAAAAACAGAATCTGTCAAAAACAGAACAGTCTGTAGTAATCTGTAACTACGCAAACTTTGAACTCCAAAAATCACCAAAATAGGACGACCTAGACAATTTGTTTATTGATCAGAAACAATTGAATCAGTATTTTATCACGTTCTGGTGATTTTTAACAATTGGTTTGGAACATAAAGTTTCTGGAAATTACAGCAAGATCAAATAACTATCATCCAAGAAGATCCCATAGGTCTAACTTGGCACAAACACTAATAAAACATAAAACCCATTAAACAGAAGGTAGATGGATTATTTATTCCTAAACCAAGAAAAACAAAACTAAAATTAAAATTGGGTTCTCCCAACAAGCCTATCGCTTAACGCCCCTAGCTAGGCATAAAAGCAGGATAGATCTAGATAGTGATGTAGTAATAAGATAGATCGGTGAAACTCATTTCATTTCTAATTCGCAGCAAGTTTTCTTTTAGGCAAGCAAAAGTAATCAAAAGGGCTAAATTTAATAGGACAAAAGTCCCCAAGATCAATTTTAGGAGGTATAGGTTCCTCTTTCGCCCTTCAGACAGAAAAACCAATTCATCATCATAATTCTTTTGAAGAACCTTTGAGCCTAAACTCAAGAGAGCATCCTAGCTCATTATTTGGAATAGCCAAATCATCATTAAGTTCAGAGATTCTATCAATTAAAATATTGGTAGGCACCTTTTTCAAGGTTTTCTTGAAAGCAAATAGTCAAGAGATTGAAAACGCATTATTTCTTCTTGATCAAAAGGAATATTCTATAGGAGGACGACGGGCCCACACTATAATGTGCAAATATTTTTTAGCCTCTTTATTATAAATCTGAATTTGAGCCAAAAAGATAGTAGGCACGCTTAATGTAAGAACCATATTAGAAAATTTAAAAATTTTTGTATAGATGGGTGCATATATAAATTGCCTTTCAAGTTCAACGATAAGCATGGCAATAGCGCCGAAGACTACTAGTTCTATGGAGAATAGAACCACCCATAGAGGGCAAAGCACCGCACGTAAAGAAATCTTGAATAACCCTTTTCCAATAATATTACCACTACCGATTCAAATCTTTTGTATGATAGGTAGGGGTTCTTCAAAAGGAGCAAGAATTTTCTATGATATTATTATCCCCATATCGCATAACTTCCCAATTTTAGACATAGCGACAAAAAGCGAGAAAAAGGCAAACGGAAAAGAGAGGCTAATAAACGGCAAGGGTGAAGTGGGGAGAGGAAACGAGAAGCAAATGGCAATAATGTGTGGAGATAAGGATTGTGATGGGTACTTGGTATGTTGATTTTTAGACCGGGCGGAAATGGCTCTTTGGAGTCCAAATTTGACTTGACCTTTATGTGTTCCCAAAAACGCTAAATTCTTCTTTACCTCTTGAGCAGCTGAATTTCAAGAGGAGAGGATGATGCAAAGTAGAAGTATTTCCCCTTTTGAGAACCAAGGTATCAATCCAAGGGAGGCTACGCAAGTCCCCATACCTACACAAAACAATAGCTCAACGCAACCAACGCGATTAGGGGTTGTCAATCCTTCACTACACTTAGAGTGAGATCGGAGATGATAGATAATATTTTTGGTATTTTGGTATAGAGATGCAAAGTGAAAAGTAAAAGGCAAAGTAAAAAGCAAAGCAATAATAAAGTGATGGAGATTGATATGATGAGAATAGACCCGGCCATATGTTTCACTAGTCTTCTCTCAAGAGCATAAGTATTCTACTTGGGTAAACAAACCATGTTGAGCAATTGATGAATGAGCATAGTTATGAGAATATCTAGGTATGATCATGTTATAGGCATCACGTCGAGACAAGTAGACCGACCCTCCCTGATCTACTACTATTCTCCACTCATGACCGCTATCCAAAGATGCATCTAGAGTATTGTTAAAAAGAGTAACGCCTTAAGCAAGATGACATGATGTAGAGGGATAGTTTCATCCAATATGAAAAAACCCATCTTGTTATCCTCGATGGCAAAAATACAAACGGTTTACCCCTTCCCCAGGGAAAGGACACCGCAAGATTGAACCCAAAGCTAAGCACTTCTCCCATTGCAAGAAAAACCAATCTAGTAGGCCAAACCAAACCGATAATTCAAGAGACTTGCAAAGATAACCAATCTAATAAAAGAATTCAGAGAAGATTCAAATATTATTCATAGATAGATTGATCATAAACCCACAATTCATCGGTCTCAACAAACACACCGAAAAAGAAGATTACATCGAATAGATCCCCACGGAGAGGGGAGAACATTGTATTGAGATCCAAAAGAGAGAAGAAGCCATCTAGCTACTAACTATGGACCCAAGGTCCGAGGTAAACTACTCACACTTCACCGAGGGGCTAGGATGATGTAGAAGCCCGGATGATGGCCCCTCCCGGAGTTTTAACAGGCCCCAAGATGGGATCTCGTGGATACGAAAGTTGGCGGTGGAATTAGGTTTTGGCCCGATCCATCGCTTGGGGGAGAGGTATATATAGGAGGAAGGAGTACGTTGGAGTTCGAGGCCCACGAGGCGGGGGCCCCTGGGGGCCCCACCTCATGACCGCCTGGCTTTCGACAGAGGGTCCAAGTCTCCGGTCTTATCTCGATGAGAAAATCACCTCCCCGGTTTCATTCCGCTTGACTGCTTGATATTCTTTCCTTTAAACACAAATAGGCAAAAAACAAGAATTCGGGTTGGGCCTTTAATAGGTTAGTCCCAAAAATAATATAAAAGTGGAAAATAAACCCAATATAGTCCAAAAAAGAAATATAGCATGGAGCAATCAAAAATTATAGATACGGAGACGACAACTATTTATAGCAAGTTCTCCCATGTCCTCGGAACAAACGAACACCACAAATCATATTCACGCTCATAATCGAGGGGTATTAATATGCATAAAGGATCCGAAATAATTTACCTCCCAACAAATGGGTAATAACACAATAAATTTTCCCGAGGTTTTGGGTTAACAAAGTAGGGAGGGCCCTAAGATGTTGATGGTATGCCCTCCCCAAACTTGTAGATTTTTTTCCCGGAGGGATTTTGTAAAGGGGGCCCGAGGTTCCTGGGGCCTTAAAGGCGTTTTTTGGGGGCTTTAAGTGGCGGGCCCCCACCCCGGGGGGTGGTGGGGGCCCCCCCGTAGGTTTCCCCCGCCCCCAATATTTTTTTATATTCAAATGACTTCCGTGGAGTTTCGGAATTTTGAGTTGTGCATAGGTCTCTAATATTTGCCCTTTTCCAACCTGTAATTCCGTACATTCTCCTCTTCATGTAAACCTTGTAAAATAAGAGAGAATAGGCATAAGTATTGTGACATAATGTGTAATAACAGCCCATAATGCAATAAATATCAATAAAATGATGCAAAATGGACGATTATCCCACGAACTCCCAATCCAGAGTGTCAAGGAGAGCTTTGTCAAAAGACGGGCGTGATGACGGTGATGATGGCTACCCCCGGTCTTCGCCAAGCAGCAACGATATGAACGAGGTGGATTATGGAGGAGGGGGCACCGCATGGCTAAGAGATCAACTTGTGTGTTATGGGCCTCCTCCCCAGAATAAAGGAGGGAGGACGGAGGGGGCCCTTCTATGGCGCCCTAGGGGAGTCCTACCCCACCGAGTAGGATTCCCCTTCCTAGTTGGAGTAGGAGGAAGGGGAGGAGAGGAGGAAGAAGGGGCCCCTCCTATATGCCGCCTCCCCTCTCTCCCACTAAGGCCCTAAGGCCCTACACTCCCGGGGTTCCAACCCTGCTCCTTGATATGCCCGAACTCACTCAACCATTCCAATGTCCAAACGTAGTCATCCAATATATTGATCTTTATGTCTGCTTATTTCGAGACCCTCGTATGTCCGTGATCATATCCGGACTTCAACAACCTTTAGTACATCAAAAACATAAACTCATAATGATCGTCACCAACGTTGGCGGGACCCCTACGGGTTCGAGAACTATGTAGACATGATCGACTCATCTCCCAATAGCCAATAGCAAACCTGGATGCTCATATTGGTTCCCATATTCTAAGTGTTCCATATTCTAAGTGTTCCTGATTGGAGTTGCATAACTTCATAGTCATAAACATGTATAAGTTATGAAGAAAGCAATAGCAACAAACTAAACGGTCATCGTGATAAGCTAACGGATGGTTCAAGTCAATCACATCATTCTCTAATGATGTGATCCCGCTTATCAAATGTCAACCTTTGTCTATGGCTAGGAAACTTAACCATCTTTGAAACGGAGTCAAGTAGAGGCGCATTAGTGACACTGCTTGTCTATGTATTCACACATGTACTAAGTTTCCTTTAATACAATTCTAATGAATAATAAACATTTATCATGATATAAGGAAATATAAAAACAACTTTATTATTGCCTCTAGGGCATATTTCCCCCCCACTTGCATTAGAGTCAATAATCTAGATTACATTGTAATGATTCTAACACCCATGAAGTCTTGGTCTGTCATGTTTTGTGGAGAGAGGTTTAGTCAACGGTCGCAAATTCAGATCCGTATGTAGTTTGCAAATCTCTATGTCTCCTCCTTGACTTGGTCACGGATGAAATTGAATGTCTTTGATGTTTGGTTTTTGTGAAATCTGGATTCCTTTGCCAAGACAATTGCACCAAAGATATCACAAAAGATTTTCATTGAACCGGCACTAGGTATGACACCTAGATCGGATATGAACTCCTTCATCCAGATTCCTTCATTTGTTGCTTCCAAAGCAACTATGTACTACATTTCACACGAGATCCCGCCACGACGCTCCGCTTGGAACCGCACCAACCCATACCCACCATTCAATAAAAATATGTATCCGGTTAACTTAGAGTCATCTGGATCAATGTCAAAACTTGATCGACGAACTGCTTCCGACGAGCTTTTGTCACGCCCATAAACGAGAAACATATCCTTAGTCCTTTCGTATTTCAGATATTCTTGACCTATGTCCAAAGGATCCACTCGATTACTTTGGTACCTCCCCGCTAAACTAATAGCAAGGCACACATCGTCCGTAACAAAGATTGCATACATGATAGAACCTATGGCTAAAGCATAGGGAATGACTTTCATTTTCTCTATCTTCGCAGTGGTCGGGCATTGAGTCCACTCAACTTCACACCTTGTAACCGAAGAACCCTTTTTTGCTTGATCCATTTTGAACCTTCAAAACTTTGTCAAGGTATGTGCTTTGTGAAAGTCCAACACTACAAAAAAAAGACACATCCGTGACATTTTTAAAAATTTTTTTTTCATACATATGACACTTCGACGATAATTGTGACAAAACCCGATCATCATAGATGTGGTGGGCTTACTTATGACAAAAAATCATGATAAAATGGGCTTTCTCCCGGGCGGGCCGGAGACGCAGCTGCATGACATTCTTTGGGGCCCATGATGGAAAAATGTGGGAAGCAAGGGGAGGAAATTTTGTGGAGTTCTTTTGGAGGTGGGGCGAGCGATGCACGCTTTTCATACACGCGCTGCGGTAGGCGTTCTAATCAACCCGAAGGGGCGGCTCTAATCAACCCGAAAGGACAGACGAGAACATCAACCCGAAGCGATTGATCGATGGTTAATCAAACCGAGAGCGATTCTTCACGCTAACTAAAGCCGATCAAGGGATGAACAAAGGAGCTATGGGGGGTTGATGAAAAGGAGGGCATTCTCGATGAACAGACCCTTGGTGTGGTGGAGGGTGATGAACAAAGAAAGGAAGGTGCCCGTGGAGGGGTGGATGAACAGGACCCCTGGTGTGAAGGGCGGATGAAAAGAGACGATAGAGGGGGTGCCCGGAGGGATGTTTCTATGAAATCTAGTAAAATGAATCATATGGAAAATTCCTATGGTTTACAATCCTACTAATCAAACAACCAAGATAGGAAAAATTCCTAATGATTAGAATCCTCCAAAATTCCTTTGAGAATCCTTTGAATCAAAGAAGCCCTTAATATTTTATGATTCATGGAAATTGTAAAGCATAAAGTAAAAAAAAAATAATGGCAATTCAACTAAAAAAAGTTTGGGCAGTTATGATAATGGAAGAATCTAGAACAAAAGAGAACCATCGTTGTTTTGAGGTTTGTGCATTATGCTTAAGTTCAACCATGGAGTCTCTAGATTGTACATGTGGCAAACCCGTGGGTGGCTAGAAGATGGTGCGAGGGGCCGAGTGGAGGGAGACTATGAAGGAATGCACAAGTGGAGATCGATATTTAGAGAGAGGGCGAACACGCGCGATGCGCCAAGTAAAGGGCGGAGCCATGAAAAAAATGAGCTAGGGGCCAAGTATTGCTAATCCTTTACGAGGAGGGTCAATTCATGAACTTAAACCATTTTTAGCAGCAATTGTCTAATGATCACATTCATATTAGCCTTGATATATAGTGATGTTAGGGGAGGGGTAGGGCTCTCTCCCCTCGCCTTCGCCATTGTGCACGCGCTCGAGAGATGAAGAGGAAGGCATGGATGATGAGAGGGGGACGCGATACATAATTAATGTGGGTGTATTTATATATGTTAATCCTATATAGAGAGATATAGATTGATCGATGTGGACGGGAAAGAGGGTGAGACCTCAATCGATATATCGATTGATCGATTTGTGGAAAACTATGAAAGACCTAGCTATATACACACATACATAGAGGAACATCAATCGCTACATGCACGCATGAGAGATAAAGAATGCCCGATATGATGGAGAGGGGATGTGTGGTGTGTGCCTTCATGGGAGACCGACTGAAGAAAAATAATGCATGCGCGATGGATAATGCCGATGTGTGTAGTGTGCATGCACAAGAGAAAGTTAGTGGTACAATTATAAAGAGAAGACTATCTGTGGGTGTAAAAGAATATGAATAGGTGAGGTCACAATCAATGTAAAGTTGAATTCAAATATTTGAATAAGAGATCCTAATGTTTGAAACCCATGCATGCATGAATATAACGGAGATCTCGCGTGTGGTTTGTAAACGAGCATGTTGTAATGTATACACATTGAACAAGGTCGACTGATTTGAATTTGAGATACCGATGGCGACATCATTTGGCCACGCCGCATCCAAGCATGGACACACTATTCTAATTGGAGATGATGTATGCTTTTGCATCACATATCTATATCTATACCCCTATATATATATTATATTTTTTATATATTGTGCGGGTAACTTTAACTTTGAAACATGGTCGTTGGATGAGGCGAACGATGGTCCAAAGATGGCAAATTTGAGCACTATCGTCCGTTGGATATCATCTAGATTCCACCAGATTTCGCCACATGTATAATCTAGAAGACTCCATGGTTGAACTTAAGCATAATGCACAAACATCAAACACAAGCACTTCTTATTTGTTCGAATCTTCCGTATCATAATTGCCCAAATGTTTTTCTACATGATTTGCCATTATTTGTTTTTACTTTATGTCTTACATTTGACAATTCCATGAATCTTAAAATAGATTAGCTTTTATAAAACTAGATGATTTTGAATAAATGAACTATAAGAATTAAACGAACATCTACATCATGCATATATGACTCAAAGCTTGCATGCTATAATGTGGTATTTATTCATAATTTGCTTGTTAAATCTCATGTGCAATGCACGGTACCTTACTCTAGTCTAAATGGTGTTTGTGTGTGTGTTGTGCGTGTTGAGGTGCAAATTGTCTTTTTTTGGTACATGCTTGTTCTTCCGAAATTTCGTCACTTTGTTATGCCGAAAATTCAAGCTAGCCTTTGTCTATCGTATGTAAACTCCCGCTTCTTCAACCTGCGCCTTTGTTAGCCCGAATATTTAAGATATATTTGTCACAGTTCGGCAACTCCTCCATCTCAACCCGCCGCCTTTGCTATTCGAAATTACAACGCGCGAAAACTCCCACCTCCCGTGAAATCCAGACACGTGAAATGCCCGTGGTACCTCAATCAAAGAACCGCCAAATCGGCGGGGTACTTTCGAACTTACCCCACATTCGACAAGCGTTGCTCTGCCATGGTTCCCCACCGCCATCCCATCCGCCCACCCATTCGCATACACCGAGGCGCGAAAACCCGCGACGAAACCCCACACCCCGCTCCATCCGCCACCCACCGAGCCTCTTCTCCGACGACATCGTCCACAAGAACACTCGACGCCCCTCATCCACCGCATCGATGAGGATCCGCTTGATCTCATCGTCCGCCGGTTCAGCCACCCTGGCCCTCCACCTCCAAGGAGCTGCCCGACGCTCCTCGCCTTTTGCGCCACCTCCATTCCCACACCGCCGTATTCACCGCACCACCGAAGAGCATCATCATCACCGCTTCTCGATGAAGCCGCGCCTAATCGGGCGCCATCAAAGAGGTTGTACACTAATCGCGTGATTTTCTTGATTCGATCTCACGTGCCGCCGCGCCGGGTCCTGCCGACACGGCGTGGCTCCATCCACGCCGCCGCCACTTCTCCACGGCGCCGCCTCGGGCGGCGACGCCCACATCAGAGGACCTGCTACTCGCTTCTTTGGTCCCCGCTCGGTCTGCTTTTTTATTGTTTTTGTCAAGGCCGCCATTTTGCTATGGCGTTGCCCGATGAAGTTACACTTCAACGACCAATCGACTTTTGGGTCAGAGATTTTCAGTGGTGGGGGGCCGGGTGAAGGAAGAACCAGCTGCATGGGAGGGAGGCTCACGAGAGATACCCCACTATCTATCTTAGGGTTCAGATGGAGCGGGTCGCCACGTGGCGGGGCGTTGGCGGGCGGGTGGTGGGATCGCGGAGAAAAGCTCGGCACGGGTGGTTTAGAGGGATGGCCGGGCACAAGGACCGGCGTGTGGGAGGTTCTGGGCGGGCGGGCGGCACTGGCCGGCCAGCAGCGGCGGGGCTGCTGTTTACGGCCGTGGAGGTGGTGTTGGAATATGCCCTAGAGGCAATAATAAAAGCATTATTATTATATTTCTTGTTCATGATAATTGTCTCTTATTCATGCTATAACAGTATTATCCGGAAATCGAATACACGTGAATACATAGACTACAATACGTCCCTAGTAAGCCTCTAGTTGACTAGCTCGGTCAACAAATAGTCATGGTTTCCCGACTATGGACATCGATGTCATTGATAACGGATCACGCCATTAGGAGAATGACGGATGGACAAGACCCAATCCTAAGCATAGAACAAGATCGTAGTTCGCTTTGCTAGAGCTTTCTCAATGTCAAGTATCTATTCCTTAGACCATGAGATCGTAACTCCCGGATACCGAGGAGTGCTTTTGTGTACCAAACGCACAACGAATCGGGTGACTATAAAGGTGCACTACAGGTATCTCCGAAAGTGTCTCTGGGTTGACACGGATCGAGACAGGATTTGTCACCAGATGACGGAGAGGTATCACGGGCCCACTCGGTAGTGCATCATCATAATGAGCTCAAAGTGACCAAGTGTCCGTCACGATCATGCATTACGGCACGAGTAAAGTGACTTGCCGAACTAGACCGAACGAGGTATTGGGATACCGACGATCGAAGTCTCGGCAAGTAACATACATTCGACAAAGGGAATAGTATACGGGTTGCTTGAATCTCGACATCGTGGTTCATCCGATGACATCATCGAGAGCATGTGGGGCCAACATGGGTATCTAGATCCCGGTTGGTTATTGACCGAGAGCCGCCTGTCATGTCTCAAGATGTCTCCAACCCGTAGGGTCTACACACTTAAGGTTCGTGACGCTTAGGGTTATTAGGAAGACTTGTATGTGATTACCGAATGTTGTTCGAGTCCTGATGAGATCCCTGGACGTCACGAGGAGTTCCGGGGTCCGAGGTAAAGATTTATATGGGAAGTTGTCAAACGGACACCGGAAAGTTTCGGCGTACAGTATTGTACGGCCACTGAAGGGTTCCGAGGTCCACCGAGGGGCCACCCTGGGGCCACATGGGCGTGGGGGAAGGAGCCAGCCCCCGTGGCTGGGCGAACCCCCCTTGCCCTTGCGCCTAGGGTTGGGGGAACCCAGAGGCGCCCTTGCTTGGGGGCAAGCCCTCCCTTGGTCGCCGCCTCTAGATGCCATCTAGAGGGGCCGCCCCTTCTCCCTTCCCTATAAATAGAGGGTGAGGAGGGCTGCAACATTGCAAGCAGCCTCCCTCCCCCAACACCTCTCCTCCGCAGACGCGCTTGGCGGCTCCGCAGAGACTGCACCAACTACACCACGCCGTCAGGCCGCTGGAGCTGTTCTTCAACCTCTCCTTCCTCCTTGCTGGATCAAGACGGAGGAGACGCCGTCTGCATGCACGTGTGTTGAACGCGGAGGTGCTGTCCGCTCAGCGCTTGGTCATCGGTGATCCGAATCAACCAGTACGACTCCATCATCACCATCCCCTTGAACGCCCGCACACGATCTACAAGTGGTATGTAGATGCAAACTCACCCTTGACTCGCTGTTAGATGAACTCATAGATGGATCTTGGTGAAACCAGAGGAAAAATTTTAATTTTCTCGCAACGCTCCCCAACAAAGGAATGAGCTCAGGTCTATGCGTAGTTCTTTTGCATGAGTAGAACACAATTTGTTGTAGATCTTGTCAACTTGCTTGCCGCTACTAGTCTTATCTTGCTTCAGCGTATTGTGGGATGAAGCTGCCCGACCAACCTTACACGCGACGCTACGTGAGACCGGTTCCACCGACTAACATGCACTAGTTGCATAAGGTGGTCAAGGGTGTCTGCCTCCCACTTTAGTTGGAGCGGATTCGGCGAAAAGGGTCCTTATGAAGGGTAAATAGAAGTTGACAAAATCACATTGTGGTTATTCAGAGGTAAGAAAACGTTTGCTAGAACCCAATTGCAATATCAGAAAAGATGCAACAACAATTAGAGGACGCCTAACTTGTTTTTGCAGAATTGTCATGTGATGTGATATGGCCAAGTTGTGATGAATGATGAATGACATATTGTGATGTATGAGATCATGTTCTTGTAATAGGAATCATGACTTGCATGTCGATGAGTATGACAACCGGGAGCCATAGGAGTTGTCTTTATTTTTGTATGACTCAAGGTTGAAGAACGCCATGTAAATTACTTTACTTTATTGCTAAACACGTTAGCCATAGAAGTAGAAGTAGTCGCTATGCGGACAACTTCATGAAGACACGATGATGGAGATCATGATGATGGAGATCATGGTGTCATGCCGGTGAAGATGATCATGGAGCCTCAAGATGGAGATCAATGGAGTTTTATGATATTGGCCATATCATGTCACTACTATATAATTGCATGTGATGTTTATTATGTTTATGCATCTTGTTTACTTAGAACGACGGTAGTAAATAAGATGATCCTTACAACAATATCAAGAAGTGTTCTCCCTAACTCGCACCGCTATAAAGTTCGTCTGCTTCAAGCACCACGTGATGATTGGTGTGATAGATCCTTACGCTCACATACAACGGTGTAAGACAGTTTTACACATGCAAAACACTTAGGGTTAACTTGACGAGCCTAGCATGTACGCATGGCCTCGAACACGGAGACCGAAGGTCGAACACGAGTCGATGGAGAGATACGATCATGAGAATGTTCACCGACGATGACTAGTCCGTCTCACGTGATGATCGGACACGGCCTAGTCGACTCGGATCGTAACACTTAGATGACTAGAGGGATGTCTATCTGAGGGAGTTCATTTAAATAATTTGATTAGATGAACTTAATTATCATGAACTTAGTCTAAAACTTTTGCATAATATGTCTTGTAGATCAAATGGCCAACGCCATGTCAACATGAACTTCAACGCTCCTTAGAGAAACCAAGCTGAAAGATGATGGCAGCAACTATACGGACTAGGTCCGAACCCAGGATCATCCTCATAGCTGCCAAGAAGCATATGTCCTGAAGCACCGTAGGTGACCCACTCGCTTCCCAAAGACTGCAAGACGATGAACGCTTGCATAACGCATCGATGATTACTCCCTCGCTCAGGCGGCATGCTTTACAGCTTAGAACCGGGCTCCAAAAGCGCTTTTGAGCATCACGGAGCATATGAGATGTTCAAGAGCTGAAACTAGTTTTCCAAGCTCACGCCCGGTCGAGATATGACGCTCCGACAAGTTCTATAGTTGTAAGATGGAGGAAAAGGTTCACAAGGAGCACATACTCAAAATGTCCAAGGTACAACCGCATGACCCACTGAATATTAACCTCCCTGATGAGGCGTCATCGATGAATCCTTCAACCTCCCACCAAGCTACAAGAGCTTTGTGATGAACTACAATATGCAGGGATGGTGAAGACCATTCTCAAGTATTTTCAATGTCAAGTCACAGAGGTTGAAATCAAGAAAGAACATCAAGTGTTGATGGTCAATAAGACCACTAAGTTCAAGAAGGGCAAGGGTAAGAAGAACTTCAAGAAGGACGGCAAAGATGTTGCCGCTACCGTGCAGGTTGCCGGAAGAAGTCAAAGAATGGACCCAAGCCCGAGACCGAGTGCTTTTATTGCAAGGGAAGGGTCATCGAAGCGGAACTGCCCAAATACTTAGCGGATAAGAAGGCCGCAACACCAAAGGTATATTTGATATACATGTAATTGATGTGTACCTTACCAAGCACTGTAGTAACTCCCGGTATTTGATACCGTGCCGCTGTTCATATTTGTAACTCACAGCAGAGCTGCGAATAAGCGGAGATCATGGCGACGAGGTGACGGCGCGCGCCGAATGGTTCCAGTCGATGTGATCGCCGCGGCACGCTACCTCTACATTTACCTACGGATTAGTTATAAACCTAATAATTGTTATTTGGTGCCAAGTTTGAGCATGAACATTGTATCCGGATCTCGCTTGATGAGATGGCTACCATTTAAACCGAGAATAATGGTTGTTCTATTTATATGAGAGATATGTTTTATGGTCATGCCCCATGGTCAATGGTTTATTCTAATGAATCTCGAGCGTATGTTACACATATTCATAGCGTGAATACCAAAAGATGTAAAGTTGATAACGATAGTCCCACATACTTGTGGCAATGCCGCCTTTGGTCACATTGGTGTCAAGTTTATGAAGAAGCTCCATGCTGATGGACTTTGGAGTCTTGATTATGAATCATTTGACACATGCGTAACCATGCCTCATGGGCAAGATGACCAAGACTCCGCTCTCCGAACAATGGAGCGAGCAACCAACTTGTTGGAAATCATACATACCGATGTGTGCGGTCCAATGAGTGTTGAGGCTCATGGAGGATATCGCTATGTTTTCACTCTCACAGATGACTTGAGTAGATATGGGTATGTCTACTTGATGAAACACAAGTCCGAGACCTTGAAAAGTTCAAGGAATTTCAGAATGAAGTAGAGAATCAACGAACGAAAGATAAAATTTACGATCGATCGTGGAGGAGAATATTTAAGTCACGAATTTGGTACACACTTAAGAAAATGTGGAATCGTTTCACAACTCACGCCGAACACCTCAGCGAACGGTGTGTCCGAACGTCGAATCGCACTCTATTGGATATGGTGCGTCTATGATGTCTTACCGATTTACCGCTATCATTTTGGGGATACGCTTAGAGACAGCCACATTCACTTTAAATAGGGCACCGCCTGTCCGCTGAGACGACACCGTATGAATTATGGTTTGGGAAGAAACCTAAGTCGTCGCTTCTAAAAGTTTGGGGATGCGATGCTTATGTCAAGAAACTTCAACCTGAAAAGCTCGAACCCAAGTCGAAAAATGCGCCTTCATAGGATACCCTAAAGAAACCATTGGGTATACCTTCTACTTAAGATCCGAGGGCAAGATCTTTGTTAAGAACGGATCCTTTCTCGAAAAGGAGTTTCCTCGAAAGAAGTAAGGGAGGAAAGTAGAACTCGATGAAGTACTACCTCTTGAACGAGAAAGTAGTGCAGCTCAGAAAATTTTCCGTGATGCCTACACCAATCAAGAGGAAAATAATGATGATGATCAAGGTACTGGATCAAGTTACATCAACTTCAGAGGTCCATAGGACACGCCCGCACCAGTGGTGGTACGGCAACCCTGCCCGAAATCATGTTGTTAGACAACGGTGAACCTTCAACTATGAAGAAGCGATGGCGGGCCCAGATTCCAACAAATGGCTAGAAGCCATGAAACCGAGATAGAATCCATGTATGAAAACAAAGTATGGACTTTGACCGACTTGCCCAATGATCGGCGAGCGATAGAAAACAAATGGATCTTTAAGAAGAAGACGGACGATGGTAATGTCACCATCTATAAAGCTTGACTTGTCGCTAAGGGTTATCCAAGTTCAAGGGATTGACTACGATGAGACTTCTCTCCCGTAGAGCGGCTTAAGTCCGTCCTAATCATGTTAGCAATTGCCGCGATACTATGATTATGAGATATGGCGATGGACGCCAAAACGGCATTCCTTAACGGCATCTTAAGGAAGAATCAGATATGATACAGCCGAGGGTTTGTCGATCCTAAGAATGCTAATAAAGTATGCAAGCTCCAACGATCCATTTATGGGCTGGTGCAAGCATCTCGAGTTAGAACATTCGCTTGATGAGATGATCAAAGCATTTAGTTTATGCGTACTTATGGAGAAGCCTCATACATAAGAAAGTGAGGGAGATCCGTAGCATTTCATATTATATGTAGATGACATACTTTTGATGGGAAATGATATAGAACTCTGGACAACATTAAGGCCTACTTGAATAAGTGTTTTTCAATGAAGGACCTTGGAGAAGCTGTTATATATTAGGCATCAAGATCTATAGAGATAGATCGAGACGCCTCATAGGTCTTTCACAAAGCACATACCTTGATAAGATTTTGAAGAAGTTCAAATGGATCAGTCCAAGAAAGGGTTCTTGCTCAGACGTAAGTGTGAGATTGAGCTCGCTCAATGCCCCACCACGGCAAAAGATAAAGAAGAGATGAGTGTCATCCCTATGCTTCATCCATAGGATCTATTATGTATGCCATGTCAGGTACCGCACTGATGTAAACCTTGCCGTAAGTTTGGTAGGCTAGATCTATTTGCCAATTACTCCTCCTTTTCGGTTTATAGGGCTCAATTCAAAATCTCACCAACCAAGGTAGATGATGAATGGTGGAATACTTTTTGTAGTTTGCAAAAGCACCTAATGCACTTGTTTTCAAAAAATTATGTTTATCAATGCATAAATTGTAATGCATGCATGCATAAAGTACATGCATTGGTCAATTTTTCTTAATACTTGCATGCAATGATTTAATGCACCTTGAATCAACATGTGATGGAAAACAACCAAATTGAGCCTTATAAAATTGAAAACTAAAATTTTGAGATAAGCCCTATAAACCTAAAAGGAGGAGCATGTGAACTAAACAATCAACATATAAAATAATTTAAATATATATAATATAGTTAGGGAAACATAAGTTGACCTGGTGTTTATTTTATATAGAAAAATAGAACATACCGTGTTTTCTTCAAAAGTACATAAATTGGGCTGCAAAAATAAAACCTCGGATTGAGGTCCATAGGCCGGTCGATACATGACGGCCCTAAGAAAATACAACATGCCTATGGACCTCCCATCCGAGGTCGTGCTATGCATGTTAAAATGAAAGCCTAGACGGGCAGCCTAAAACCACGCCCAACACTTCCAAAACTTTGTCCTCTTTCTCGTGTTTTCGACACCGACATTGTGTGGGCATTTTGACTGCATCATATGAAGATGTGCTATGCATGAATGTTGATCAAAGATGATGTTAACTAGTAGTTCCATTTTCACCATGAATAAAACTTCCAACATGATGTTAACCCTGGTTGAAAAGGCCGTAGTTAATATAAATGCTCGCCCGAAAAGTTGCGCTTATCCGAAATCGAACTTGCGCTTATCTCAAATTGAAACTTGCGCTTTTTCCTCGAGAATCACATTGTTCCACTTTTATACTCCTATGAAACTACATTTTTAAGTGCTAAACTAGATCTCTAGAATTCATAAAATACTTCATATGCTCAATACTACAAATCTGAAATTCAAAAGACATTCATATCTCAGTACTCTCAAAATACACAACACAAAACACAATTCACAACCTGCAAATACGACAACCCTAAGCTCCTCCCGACAATTCACAACCTGCCCGACTATTGGGCTGGGGGCAGCCCTCCTATTCCTCGGCGGCATACCGCCTGCGGAGACGATGTGAACGGCGAGGGAGACGATGGCGGGAAGCATCGGGCCAACTGCTTTCTCCTCTTGCGCTAGGTTCGTCGACGAAGACTCCACCGCTCGCCTCCGTAGTACACCTCACAAACGGCACTCAGAGATGCTCGATCCTTCAATCTCGTGGATGCTCCATCGATCGACATCTCACCACCGCCTCCTCACGATCGGATTAGGTGAATCTGCTTGCTCCATGGACCATAGGAGAAACTCTATGTACTCCCATGACTCTCCGGGAGTATCGCCGCTTCTCGCTGAGATATTTGGCCATGGATGTCGCCATCGCCTTAGTTGGTCCTTGTTGTCAAACCAAGATCAGATTCCAACATCCTAGCTAGCTTCATGTGGTTGCCGCCTCGCGATCCTCACGATCGCTTGTACTCTCCATCGATCATTTCCACAGGACCTTCACTCACGGCGGTGGTTTTTGAATGGAAGAGAGGAGCAGCTGGTTTTGGATTAGAATGGGAGAGGAGCCGCTGGTTTTGGACCTGAACAGAGGAGGGCTTGAAATGGAAGAGGAGCGACGCTGGTCTTGGAAGTATTTTTTGTTGTTTTATGATTTTGGTCAAAGTTTCACCACGCATCGTGATTGACAAGCAAAATATGAATGTATGTCACAAAAATTGTACCGCTTTGGTTTGTATCCGAATGTACTTTCAAATTATACTCCTCCATTTTTTTATACAAGGCCACAAACATATTATGTGTACCAAGGTAAAAATCAATGCTATGTTTAAGTCAATGTTGCAAGCTAGCTTGTCACCTTGATTGTCGTGGTTAATTAATGTGGTTTTCTCTCCAAGCACAACAAGCCAACCCTCTTACTCCTCATTGGTTGATTAATGTTGGGAATGCAAGCTAACCTTCTCACCCCGCATGCACACAAGGGATATTAATGTCCTCGGTGCTAGTACGAGGCAAACGCCATCAATTTTTCCTCGATTAATGTTAGTGGCCTGTATAGTTGCAAATTGTAATTTTGATAGTGGCCTTGTATACAACGATAACATATATTTTATGTAAGAAAATCATGGTCAATTATGACCCGTAATAAAGGGAGACTAGTTAATGGGTCGATTTCAATTGAAGGGTAAATTGATTTTTATTGATCTAGTCGAGCGCCGCCCTCTCGTCTAATCCTAAATCGCTGTCAGACGCCTCCTCTCCTCTTCTCCATTGCAAACCACCTCCTCTCCTTTCCATCATCTCCATTCCAAACCACCGCCTCGCCTCCTCTTCTCTATTGCAAGACCACCGCCTCCTCCATTTTCTAGACGCTTTGCTCCATGGCGCGGGCAATCCATGGATACAAAATTAGTATATGTATACTATTTAAAAGTCGAGGGCGGGCTTTTCCCCGCTGTAGGCAAGGGGCAGTTCCGCTTAGTCGGTTTGACAAAGACGCGAGAAGACGAGGGAGTAGGCTGTGCAAACGAGGGCTGTGTGATTTGGACAATGAAGTTACTTCAGGTGGGGCCCCTGATTTGACTTGCCATTATCATTTTAATCACGCGCTACGACCGCGTGAGTCTCCTGATTCCCGACCACCTCCATATGTGCCTCTCCCAATGCTCCACCATGTAGTAGAGGCTGGCTCTGGATGAGAGCCCACTTCTCCACTTTTTTCCTCCTCCTCCACATATGCAAAATGCCATGTAAAGCGCACTATTGTACTTACTTACTTGTTCATGTAGCTAAGCTTGCCACATAGGCATAAAGTCCGATGTGGCAAGTTAATCAAGAAGAGAGAGACTAGTTTGGTGACCCAAGGAAGAAACGTGCTAAGCGGTGTACCTAGGTGAAAAGACAATTTTGAGTCTATAGCTAACTAAATGAAGCAAACTTAGCAACACCATTTCATTGGAAGAGGTCACCTTGGCAATGCAATAATACGCCACATCGGGCACTTCTTTCCTTGAGTACTAAGAAAGAGATAGAGAGGAGTAACAAAAATACACTTATGGCCAACCTTGTTGTAGTATGAGTGACTAAGGATGACTATGTATGACATGCCAACATCGATAGCCTAACGACCGTGTTAAATCTCCATAGGGCTGACCGCCAGCGACGCTGACGGTCGTGTGGTAGGCGCGACCATGATACGGGCTGGCAGCCCTTGATCTGAGATCAAACGGTCGATGCTAAGTTGCTGAAAATTTGCGTAATAACCTCCGTGATAGGATATTCACCCATAGGTCTAGAATCACGCCATGCAACCGCTCGATTCAGATCCAAGGGCTCTCGGCTCGTGATTATGGGAGAATGGAAAGCCACTACCCTGCCGCTCGTGACGCCGCGCTTCTTCCTACTCGCCCCCGCACGCCCTTCAATACTACGGCGTTCGCTTCCTAGTCGCCCTGCTCATTCACATTACGGTAGTTCCACTAATCCTAACCTCCTCCCAAATCCATGGCGCCCAAATTCCATGATCGGCGGTGAGTACAAGGTTAGAACCATCACCATGGCGAGTTTGACGCCATCTACACCCGCTCTTCCGCGACGGTGAAAGGATGCCTTTCGCCTGCATGCATGTTCAAAACTCAGATGATGAGGGTCGCTGGCTAGATGTTGAGTACACCATCCCGGACGAGAGAAGGATCTAAAGGACTAAGAGAGGAAGAAGCCCGCCGTGATCCAGTTTGTGCATGACTTATGCTTGGTCTACCACATATGCCATGCCGACGCTGAGTGCCGTGATTTAAGGACTTCCTGGAGCAACCTAGTTAAATTACATCAGAGACTTTGGTAACGCATAAAGAAACTTGGCCTGATAGGCCTCGCTGTAGGCAATCCCTTTACCTCAAGAAGAATCGGCCGTGTCCTCTCGTCACCTTCACGCCGATCGGCAGAGCCATGGTTCATCCTTCAGACGGTAAACTGGTGAAACCTCCACACGCTTTCATCGCATGCATGGCAGGAATGTACTAGATATAGACCACATCCACGCTGCAATGGATGGTTGCCTTTGCTTCAATATCTACAAGGGTTGGATGAAGAGCAACCAAGTGCGTGTTCAAGCAAAGAAGTATCGCCAAGAGGAAGAGGGACAAGGACTAAGTCGAGGACGTGGACGAGGACTCCCAGTAAGGTGGCAGTGTCGTTGCTCATGGTGGTTCTAATGCAGTTCACCGAATAGTTGCAAAGTTTAATTTCAGGTGTGCTTAATTTAATTTGAGGGTGTTTGTTGAGCCCCCAGTAACTATGTTATGTTTCTTCTCGCATTTTAACTCTTCAAGACGCATATACTAGTATTTCTTACATTTCATCTTTTAGTTGGTATAGTACTACCACTGCTTTTCACATTATATATGTACAATATATATGGCCAACATCATATAGCCAGCAGCTTTAGGTCAAAGAATTTCGTGGATGCTTAGTTTTGTCAAAGAATTCCAGGATGCTTAGAGGGTTCTTGGATCAAGGGACTTATTTTAGTCCACTAAAAATAGTCTCTTTAAGAGGCTAAAGTTCCAAGCACCCCGACTAAAGAGGGGCTAAAACTAGTCTTGAGACTAAATTTTTTAGTCGTGGGTACCCTACTAAAATGTGGATTAGTCCTCTACTCATTTAACTCCTCTCCTTTAACACAAAGTAGTTCTCGATTGGAGGGTTTGGAGGATAATAAATGCTCATTAACTTGATTTTAGCCTTTTAGTATTCGATCCAAGCATGGTGAGGCTAGCATGTTTTAGTCCCACTACTTTTAGTCATGGGACTAAAAGTATCCAAGCACCCTCTTAGTTTTATTTGAGGGGTGGTTGTGCGACACCATTATTGTGACTAGCCTTTTAATAGTACTATATGCATAATTTGCATTTGAGCTGTCTCTATATGTACCACCTTTTTTTATTTCAAGTTTTGCTCCATGGCTTAATCCATCGATACTACTAATGTACAAAAGTATACATTTTTTAAAAGGCTAGAGGGCGGGCAGTCTAGCTTGGTTGGTTTCACGAGAGGCGAGGGCCTTTGTGATTTGACGGCTCATTATCACGGAAGGCGGGCCTTGTGATTTGACTGCTCAGATAAATGCGCCGACGACCTGATAGAGGAGGAGCAAAGAACCGTGGTATACTCAAGTTTTCCACCGAGTAGTACTGTGACGGAGGAGCACTAAACACGGCAGCCCAGGCATATGGCGTATAAAAATGATCTAATTTGCTAGTCATCTCATTGTTAGCATTGTTCTATTCATTCCCAAAAACATTGTTCTATTCATGCTCGCAGAGAACATGACACGCAAGTAAACACCAAGCAAAAGATGAAACGTGGAGCAAAGAAGAAGGAAGATTATCACCCCAAATGATCTAATTCATTCGCGGAGTCGAATCGCTTCTTCATCGCCCCCACGACCTCCATCTCCTTGCGCTGCTCCTCCGCCATCTTCATCATTGTGTCCATGACGCGCATTTCTCACGAGCCTTCATCATCTGTTCCACGGCATATTACGTACCTTGACAAGAGCTGGTGCTCGATGCGGAGCTTCGCCAACTCTTCCTTCTGCTCCATGGCGAAGGGCCTGCAACATCTTCATTGAGGAACCACTATTCTCATGGAGCTTCTTCCACCGACGCTCTTCTCCTCCTCTGTCGTCGATCTCGTGGCAGTAGCTTCAGCATTGTCCTCCCGGTCGCAGATTTTCGCCGTCGCTTTCTCCTCCGAGGCAATGCTTCTTCTTAAGCAAAGATCACCAAGACGGCGTCAACTCCCCCGCTGATTGAGCTCAGCGGCATGTCGTCGAGGCTCTCCTTCAGCAACTCCATCAAGCCTTTTGATGAACTCCTTCGCTTATTGACCTGATCGGCATGTCCTCGAGGGATAACGACTCTGGCCTCCACCTGCTCGCATGTTCTCCTCCGTGGTTAGGGCGCTTCCAGGAGCCATCGCTTGCCTGCGGAGAGATCTTTCGAGGTCTTCGCATGGCGGCGAAGCCTCCTCTTTTTTCCGTAGCCTTGCTTGCCGCCCTTGTTACGGTAGTTCTCGACCTAGAGCTCCACTCACCGCCATGGCAACGACGGGACCAAGAAGAAGAAGTACTTATGAGGAGGAAAGGTAGAGTGATTTTCGTTAGGTAGTTCCCTTTATGGCTCTAAGTATCAGCACTAGTACTAATACTCGTATAGTGGGAACACGCTCAGGTTTGGTACGTATTACTAGTAGGTGTGAGCAGGCTGAATGTGATGTGGATAAATAGGTAAAGATTAATTGATGGTTTTGTTTTCGAGGTCTCAAACGCCTCTCGATGAGTTTAGCGGAACATAAACTTCAAGTACTACACCGCTCAAATGCGTAAATATTGAGTATGTTATCACCAAAATTGGCACAAAATAATGTAAGGAGACCAATGGAAGTACTACTAGCAACCCACGATTAATACATCAGACGCGCCAAGAAGTGGAGTAATAATGTCTTTCTTCCGCCTCACGTCCACTCAATTTGCATGCGCTAATAATCGACCATCAATGAAGTGAACGACTTTACACACGCCAAATTATCACATGGGGTGGATCTTGGTACAAATTACCGCTCGCCTGAATCCACGCAGTGCAGTATGAAGAATGAGTGAGTGCATGGCGCGTAAGCACATATTCGCTTCGTGCATGTACCGCTAGTATGGCTCAGTGGAGGATTTGTACATTCTTCCGAACCACCAAGACGCTACGGGGTGACCAATCCACGCAAGGAGTGTCGCGATAATGCCTACACATGTGCCGTGGGCTTCATGAACTGTAAGAGAGACACCGTAGGCGTGTTTACGTGTTTTGCAATAAAACTCAAGGTACACGTAAGCATCAGCATGCATCAGATTTTGCAACCAAATTATGAATAAATACCACACTATAGCATGTAAGCTGTTCAGCTCATATACCTGATGTAGCCCTTCGCTTAATTCTTATAGTTCATCTCATTCAAAATCAATTAGTTTTTATAAAAAAGCTAAGAAACACGGAATAGGGAAAACATGGGATTATAGTGGAATGTCGCCTTGAATCCCAAGGTGATTGTACGAAAGTGTTTGATGTGCAGAAAAACGCAGAATTCTTTTCAAAGAGGTTTGAGGATGGGATGTTTCCTATGAAATCTAGTACAAATGAATCATATGGAAAATTCCTATGGTTTACAATCCTACTAATCAAACAACCAAGATAGGAAAAATTCCTAATGATTAGAATCCTCCAAAATTCCTTTGAGAATCTCTTTGAATCAAAGAAGCCCTTAATATATTTTATGATTCATGGAAATTGTGTTGTAGCAAGAAGTAAAAAAATAATGGTAATTCAACTAGAAAAAAAGTTTGGGCAGCTATGATACTTGAAGAATCTAGAACAAAAGAGAACCACCATTGTTTTGAGGTTTGTGCATTATGCTTAAGTTCAACCATGGAGTCCGCTAGATTGTAGCATGTGGCAAACCCGTGGGTGGCTAGAAGAAGATGCGAGGGGCCGAGTGGAGGGAGACTATGAAGGAATGCACAAGTGGAGATCGAGATTTAGAGAGAGGGCGAACGCGCGCGCTGCGCCAAGCAAAGGGCGGAGCCATGAAAAAAATGAGCTTAGGGGGCCAAGTATTGCTAATCCTTTACGAGGAGGGTCAATTCATGAACTTAAACCATTTTTAGCAGTAATTGTCTAATGATCACATCTATATTAGCCTTGATATATAGTGATGTTAGGGGAGGGGGTAGGGCCCTCTCACCTCGCCTTCGCCATTGTGCACGCTGGGTTCGAGAGATGAAGAAGAGGAAGGCATGGATGATGAGAGGGGGACGTTGGATACATAATTAATGTGGGTGTATTTGCTATATATGTTAATCCTATATAGAGAGATATAGATTGATCGATGTGGACGGGAAAGAGGGTGAGACCTCAATCGGATATATCGATTGATCGGGACGTGTGGAAAACTATGAAAGACCTAGCTATATACACACATACATAGAGGAACATCAATCGCTACATGCACGCATGAGAGATAAAGAATGCCCGATATGATGGAGAGGGGATGTGTTGGTGTGTGCCTTCAAGGGAGACCGACCTGAAGAAAAATAATGCATGCGTAGGATGGATAATGCCGATCGGTAGTGTGTGTGCTGCATGCACAAGAGAAAGTTAGTGGTACAATTATAAAGAGAAGACTACCTGTGGGTGTAAAAGAATAGCTGAATAGGTGAGGTCACAATCAATGTAAAGTTGAATTCAAATATTTGAATAAGAGATCCTAATGTTTGAAACCCATGCATGCATGAATATAACGGAGATCTATGCGCGTGGTTTGTAAATCCAGCATGTTGTAATGTGTACACATTGAACAAGGTCGACTGATTTGAATTTGAGATACCGTATGGCGACATCATTTGGCCACGCCGCATCCAAGCATGGACACACTATTCTAATTGGAGATGATGGGTTGCTTTTGCATCACATATCTATATCTATACCCCTATATATATATTATATTTTTTATATATTGTAAAGGGTAACTTTAACTTTTGAAACATGGTCGTTGGATGAGGCGTATCCGATGGTCCAAAGATGGCAAATTTGAGCATCATCGTCCGTTGGATATCATCTAGATTCCACCAGATTTCTGCCACATGTATAATCTAGAAGACTCTATGGTTGAACTTTAGCATAATGCATAAATATCAAAACACAAAGCACTTTTTATTTGTTCTCGAATCTTCCGTATCATAATTGCTCAAATGTTTTTCTACATGATTTGCCATTATTTGTTTTTACTTTATGTCTTACATACGACAATTCCATGAATCTTAAAATAGATTAGCTTTTCTTATAAAAACTAGATGATTTTGAATAAATGAACTATAAGAATTAAACTAACATCTACATCATGGCATATATGACTCAAAGCTTGTATGCTATAATGTGGTATTTATTCATAATTTGCTTGCTAAATCTCATGTGTGCAATGCACGGGTACCTTACTCTAGTCTAAATGGTGTTTGTGTGTGTGTTGTGCGTGTTGAGGTGCAAATTGTCTTTTTTTGGTACACGCTGTTTGTTCTTCCTAAATTTCAAGCCGCTGCCTTTGTTATGCCGAAAAATTCAAGCTATACTTTGTTCATCGTGGTACAAACTCCCGCCTCTTCAACCCGCGCCTTTGTTAGCCCGAAATATTTAAGATATATTTTGTCTCACAGTTCGGCAACTCCTCCATCTCTCAACCCGCTACCTTTGCTATTCTGAAATTACAACGCGCGAAAACTCCCACCTCCTCGTGAAATCCAGACACGTGAAATGCCCGTGAAATTCTCGAACCAAAGAACGCCTTCCAACCGGCGGGGTACTTTCGTAACTTACCCCACATTTCGACAAGCGTTGCTCTGCTTATGGTTCCCCACTGCCATCCCATCCGCCCACCCATTCGCATACACCGAGGCAGTGAAAACCCGCGACGAAACCCCACACCCCGCTCCATCCGCCACCCACCGAGCCTCTTCTCCGACGACATCGTCCACAAGAACACTCGACGCCCCTCATCCACCGCATCGATGAGGATCCGCTTGATCTCATCGTCCGCCGGTTCAGCCACCCTGGCCCTCCACCTCCAAGGAGCTGCCCGACGCTCCTCGCCTTTTGCGCCACCTCCATTCCCACACCGCCGTATTCACCGCACCACCGAAGAGCATCATCATCACCGCTTCTCGATGAAGCCGCGCCTAATCGGGCGCCATCAAAGAGGTTGTACACTAATCGCGTGATTTTCTTGATTCGATCTCACGTGCCGCCGCGCCGGGTCCTGCCGACACGGCGTGGCTCCATCCACGCCGCCGCCACTTCTCCACGGCGCCGCCTCGGGCGGCGACGCCCACATCAGAGGACCTGCTACTCGCTTCTTTGGTCCCCGCTCGGTCTGCTTTTTTATTGTTTTTGTCAAGGCCGCCATTTTGCTATGGCGTTGCCCGATGAAGTTACACTTCAACGACCAATCGACTTTTGGGTCAGAGATTTTCAGTGGTGGGGGGCCGGGTGAAGGAAGAACCAGCTGCATGGGAGGGAGGCTCACGAGAGATACCCCACTATCTATCTTAGGGTTCAGATGGAGCGGGTCGCCACGTGGCGGGGCGTTGGCGGGCGGGTGGTGGGATCGCGGAGAAAAGCTCGGCACGGGTGGTTTAGAGGGATGGCCGGGCACAAGGACCGGCGTGTGGGAGGTTCTGGGCGGGCGGGCGGCACTGGCCGGCCAGCAGCGGCGGGGCTGCTGTTTACGGCCGTGGAGGTGGTGTTGGAATATGCCCTAGAGGCAATAATAAAAGCATTATTATTATATTTCTTGTTCATGATAATTGTCTCTTATTCATGCTATAACAGTATTATCCGGAAATCGAATACACGTGAATACATAGACTACAATACGTCCCTAGTAAGCCTCTAGTTGACTAGCTCGGTCAACAAATAGTCATGGTTTCCCGACTATGGACATCGATGTCATTGATAACGGATCACGCCATTAGGAGAATGACGGATGGACAAGACCCAATCCTAAGCATAGAACAAGATCGTAGTTCGCTTTGCTAGAGCTTTCTCAATGTCAAGTATCTATTCCTTAGACCATGAGATCGTAACTCCCGGATACCGAGGAGTGCTTTTGTGTACCAAACGCACAACGAATCGGGTGACTATAAAGGTGCACTACAGGTATCTCCGAAAGTGTCTCTGGGTTGACACGGATCGAGACAGGATTTGTCACCAGATGACGGAGAGGTATCACGGGCCCACTCGGTAGTGCATCATCATAATGAGCTCAAAGTGACCAAGTGTCCGTCACGATCATGCATTACGGCACGAGTAAAGTGACTTGCCGAACTAGACCGAACGAGGTATTGGGATACCGACGATCGAAGTCTCGGCAAGTAACATACATTCGACAAAGGGAATAGTATACGGGTTGCTTGAATCTCGACATCGTGGTTCATCCGATGACATCATCGAGAGCATGTGGGGCCAACATGGGTATCTAGATCCCGGTTGGTTATTGACCGAGAGCCGCCTGTCATGTCTCAAGATGTCTCCAACCCGTAGGGTCTACACACTTAAGGTTCGTGACGCTTAGGGTTATTAGGAAGACTTGTATGTGATTACCGAATGTTGTTCGAGTCCTGATGAGATCCCTGGACGTCACGAGGAGTTCCGGGGTCCGAGGTAAAGATTTATATGGGAAGTTGTCAAACGGACACCGGAAAGTTTCGGCGTACAGTATTGTACGGCCACTGAAGGGTTCCGAGGTCCACCGAGGGGCCACCCTGGGGCCACATGGGCGTGGGGGAAGGAGCCAGCCCCCGTGGCTGGGCGAACCCCCCTTGCCCTTGCGCCTAGGGTTGGGGGAACCCAGAGGCGCCCTTGCTTGGGGGCAAGCCCTCCCTTGGTCGCCGCCTCTAGATGCCATCTAGAGGGGCCGCCCCTTCTCCCTTCCCTATAAATAGAGGGTGAGGAGGGCTGCAACATTGCAAGCAGCCTCCCTCCCCCAACACCTCTCCTCCGCAGACGCGCTTGGCGGCTCCGCAGAGACTGCACCAACTACACCACGCCGTCAGGCCGCTGGAGCTGTTCTTCAACCTCTCCTTCCTCCTTGCTGGATCAAGACGGAGGAGACGCCGTCTGCATGCACGTGTGTTGAACGCGGAGGTGCTGTCCGCTCAGCGCTTGGTCATCGGTGATCCGAATCAACCAGTACGACTCCATCATCACCATCCCCTTGAACGCCCGCACACGATCTACAAGTGGTATGTAGATGCAAACTCACCCTTGACTCGCTGTTAGATGAACTCATAGATGGATCTTGGTGAAACCAGAGGAAAAATTTTAATTTTCTCGCAACGCTCCCCAACAAAGGAATGAGCTCAGGTCTATGCGTAGTTCTTTTGCATGAGTAGAACACAATTTGTTGTAGATCTTGTCAACTTGCTTGCCGCTACTAGTCTTATCTTGCTTCAGCGTATTGTGGGATGAAGCTGCCCGACCAACCTTACACGCGACGCTACGTGAGACCGGTTCCACCGACTAACATGCACTAGTTGCATAAGGTGGTCAAGGGTGTCTGCCTCCCACTTTAGTTGGAGCGGATTCGGCGAAAAGGGTCCTTATGAAGGGTAAATAGAAGTTGACAAAATCACATTGTGGTTATTCAGAGGTAAGAAAACGTTTGCTAGAACCCAATTGCAATATCAGAAAAGATGCAACAACAATTAGAGGACGCCTAACTTGTTTTTGCAGAATTGTCATGTGATGTGATATGGCCAAGTTGTGATGAATGATGAATGACATATTGTGATGTATGAGATCATGTTCTTGTAATAGGAATCATGACTTGCATGTCGATGAGTATGACAACCGGGAGCCATAGGAGTTGTCTTTATTTTTGTATGACTCAAGGTTGAAGAACGCCATGTAAATTACTTTACTTTATTGCTAAACACGTTAGCCATAGAAGTAGAAGTAGTCGCTATGCGGACAACTTCATGAAGACACGATGATGGAGATCATGATGATGGAGATCATGGTGTCATGCCGGTGAAGATGATCATGGAGCCTCAAGATGGAGATCAATGGAGTTTTATGATATTGGCCATATCATGTCACTACTATATAATTGCATGTGATGTTTATTATGTTTATGCATCTTGTTTACTTAGAACGACGGTAGTAAATAAGATGATCCTTACAACAATATCAAGAAGTGTTCTCCCTAACTCGCACCGCTATAAAGTTCGTCTGCTTCAAGCACCACGTGATGATTGGTGTGATAGATCCTTACGCTCACATACAAC
Organism: Aegilops longissima; assembly: GCA_021605205.1. Lineage (NCBI taxonomy): Eukaryota > Viridiplantae > Streptophyta > Magnoliopsida > Poales > Poaceae > Aegilops > Aegilops longissima. The sequence continues at coordinate 5,514 of JAHIAM010014690.1, read as the reverse complement.
GGTGTAAGACAGTTTTACACATGCAAAACACTTAGGGTTAACTTGACGAGCCTAGCATGTACGCATGGCCTCGAACACGGAGACCGAAGGTCGAACACGAGTCGATGGAGAGATACGATCATGAGAATGTTCACCGACGATGACTAGTCCGTCTCACGTGATGATCGGACACGGCCTAGTCGACTCGGATCGTAACACTTAGATGACTAGAGGGATGTCTATCTGAGGGAGTTCATTTAAATAATTTGATTAGATGAACTTAATTATCATGAACTTAGTCTAAAACTTTTGCATAATATGTCTTGTAGATCAAATGGCCAACGCCATGTCAACATGAACTTCAACGCTCCTTAGAGAAACCAAGCTGAAAGATGATGGCAGCAACTATACGGACTAGGTCCGAACCCAGGATCATCCTCATAGCTGCCAAGAAGCATATGTCCTGAAGCACCGTAGGTGACCCACTCGCTTCCCAAAGACTGCAAGACGATGAACGCTTGCATAACGCATCGATGATTACTCCCTCGCTCAGGCGGCATGCTTTACAGCTTAGAACCGGGCTCCAAAAGCGCTTTTGAGCATCACGGAGCATATGAGATGTTCAAGAGCTGAAACTAGTTTTCCAAGCTCACGCCCGGTCGAGATATGACGCTCCGACAAGTTCTATAGTTGTAAGATGGAGGAAAAGGTTCACAAGGAGCACATACTCAAAATGTCCAAGGTACAACCGCATGACCCACTGAATATTAACCTCCCTGATGAGGCGTCATCGATGAATCCTTCAACCTCCCACCAAGCTACAAGAGCTTTGTGATGAACTACAATATGCAGGGATGGTGAAGACCATTCTCAAGTATTTTCAATGTCAAGTCACAGAGGTTGAAATCAAGAAAGAACATCAAGTGTTGATGGTCAATAAGACCACTAAGTTCAAGAAGGGCAAGGGTAAGAAGAACTTCAAGAAGGACGGCAAAGATGTTGCCGCTACCGTGCAGGTTGCCGGAAGAAGTCAAAGAATGGACCCAAGCCCGAGACCGAGTGCTTTTATTGCAAGGGAAGGGTCATCGAAGCGGAACTGCCCAAATACTTAGCGGATAAGAAGGCCGCAACACCAAAGGTATATTTGATATACATGTAATTGATGTGTACCTTACCAAGCACTGTAGTAACTCCCGGTATTTGATACCGTGCCGCTGTTCATATTTGTAACTCACAGCAGAGCTGCGAATAAGCGGAGATCATGGCGACGAGGTGACGGCGCGCGCCGAATGGTTCCAGTCGATGTGATCGCCGCGGCACGCTACCTCTACATTTACCTACGGATTAGTTATAAACCTAATAATTGTTATTTGGTGCCAAGTTTGAGCATGAACATTGTATCCGGATCTCGCTTGATGAGATGGCTACCATTTAAACCGAGAATAATGGTTGTTCTATTTATATGAGAGATATGTTTTATGGTCATGCCCCATGGTCAATGGTTTATTCTAATGAATCTCGAGCGTATGTTACACATATTCATAGCGTGAATACCAAAAGATGTAAAGTTGATAACGATAGTCCCACATACTTGTGGCAATGCCGCCTTTGGTCACATTGGTGTCAAGTTTATGAAGAAGCTCCATGCTGATGGACTTTGGAGTCTTGATTATGAATCATTTGACACATGCGTAACCATGCCTCATGGGCAAGATGACCAAGACTCCGCTCTCCGAACAATGGAGCGAGCAACCAACTTGTTGGAAATCATACATACCGATGTGTGCGGTCCAATGAGTGTTGAGGCTCATGGAGGATATCGCTATGTTTTCACTCTCACAGATGACTTGAGTAGATATGGGTATGTCTACTTGATGAAACACAAGTCCGAGACCTTGAAAAGTTCAAGGAATTTCAGAATGAAGTAGAGAATCAACGAACGAAAGATAAAATTTACGATCGATCGTGGAGGAGAATATTTAAGTCACGAATTTGGTACACACTTAAGAAAATGTGGAATCGTTTCACAACTCACGCCGAACACCTCAGCGAACGGTGTGTCCGAACGTCGAATCGCACTCTATTGGATATGGTGCGTCTATGATGTCTTACCGATTTACCGCTATCATTTTGGGGATACGCTTAGAGACAGCCACATTCACTTTAAATAGGGCACCGCCTGTCCGCTGAGACGACACCGTATGAATTATGGTTTGGGAAGAAACCTAAGTCGTCGCTTCTAAAAGTTTGGGGATGCGATGCTTATGTCAAGAAACTTCAACCTGAAAAGCTCGAACCCAAGTCGAAAAATGCGCCTTCATAGGATACCCTAAAGAAACCATTGGGTATACCTTCTACTTAAGATCCGAGGGCAAGATCTTTGTTAAGAACGGATCCTTTCTCGAAAAGGAGTTTCCTCGAAAGAAGTAAGGGAGGAAAGTAGAACTCGATGAAGTACTACCTCTTGAACGAGAAAGTAGTGCAGCTCAGAAAATTTTCCGTGATGCCTACACCAATCAAGAGGAAAATAATGATGATGATCAAGGTACTGGATCAAGTTACATCAACTTCAGAGGTCCATAGGACACGCCCGCACCAGTGGTGGTACGGCAACCCTGCCCGAAATCATGTTGTTAGACAACGGTGAACCTTCAACTATGAAGAAGCGATGGCGGGCCCAGATTCCAACAAATGGCTAGAAGCCATGAAACCGAGATAGAATCCATGTATGAAAACAAAGTATGGACTTTGACCGACTTGCCCAATGATCGGCGAGCGATAGAAAACAAATGGATCTTTAAGAAGAAGACGGACGATGGTAATGTCACCATCTATAAAGCTTGACTTGTCGCTAAGGGTTATCCAAGTTCAAGGGATTGACTACGATGAGACTTCTCTCCCGTAGAGCGGCTTAAGTCCGTCCTAATCATGTTAGCAATTGCCGCGATACTATGATTATGAGATATGGCGATGGACGCCAAAACGGCATTCCTTAACGGCATCTTAAGGAAGAATCAGATATGATACAGCCGAGGGTTTGTCGATCCTAAGAATGCTAATAAAGTATGCAAGCTCCAACGATCCATTTATGGGCTGGTGCAAGCATCTCGAGTTAGAACATTCGCTTGATGAGATGATCAAAGCATTTAGTTTATGCGTACTTATGGAGAAGCCTCATACATAAGAAAGTGAGGGAGATCCGTAGCATTTCATATTATATGTAGATGACATACTTTTGATGGGAAATGATATAGAACTCTGGACAACATTAAGGCCTACTTGAATAAGTGTTTTTCAATGAAGGACCTTGGAGAAGCTGTTATATATTAGGCATCAAGATCTATAGAGATAGATCGAGACGCCTCATAGGTCTTTCACAAAGCACATACCTTGATAAGATTTTGAAGAAGTTCAAATGGATCAGTCCAAGAAAGGGTTCTTGCTCAGACGTAAGTGTGAGATTGAGCTCGCTCAATGCCCCACCACGGCAAAAGATAAAGAAGAGATGAGTGTCATCCCTATGCTTCATCCATAGGATCTATTATGTATGCCATGTCAGGTACCGCACTGATGTAAACCTTGCCGTAAGTTTGATTAGATGAACTTAATTATCATGAACTTAGTCAAAACTTTTGCATAATATGTCTTGTAGATCAAATGGCCAACGCCATGTCAACATGAACTTCAACGCTCTTAGAGAAAACCAAGCTGAAAGATGATGGCAGAACTATACGGACTAGGTCCAACCTTAGGATCATCCTCATAGCTGCCAAGAAAGCATATGTCCTTGAAGCACCTAGGTGACCCACCTGCTCTCCCAAAGACCGCAAGACGATTTGAACGCTTAGCACACGCATCGATGATTACTCCTCGCTCAAGGCGGCATGCTTTACAGCTAGAACCGGGCTCCAAAAGCGCTTTGAGCATCACGGAGCATATGAGATGTTCAAGAGCTGAAACTAGTTTTCCAAGCTCACGCCCGGTCGAGATATGACGCTCCGACAAGTTCTATAGTTGTAAGATGGAGGAAAATAGTTCCATGAGCACATACTCAAAATGTCCGGTTGCACAACCGCATGACCCACCTGAATATTAACCTCCCCGATGAGGCGGTCATTGACAGAATCCTTCAACCCCCACCAAGCTACAAGAGCTTTGTGATGAACTACAATATGCAGGGATGGTGAAGACCATTCTCGGTATTTTCAATGCTGAAGTCGCAGAGGTTGAGATCAAGAAAGAACATCAAGTGTTGATGGTCAATAAGACCACTAAGTTCAAGAAGGGCAAGGGTAAGAAGAACTTCAAGAAGGACGGCAAAGATATGCCGCGCCGTAAGCCATTGCCGGAAGAAGTCAAAGAATGGACCCAAGCCCGAGATCGAGTGCTTTATTGCAAGGGAAGGGTCACGAAGCGGAACTGCCCCAAATACTTAGCGGATAAGAAGGCCGCAACACCAAAGGTATATTTGATATACATGTAATTGATGTGTACCTTACCAAGATCGTAGTAACTCCCGGTATTTGATACCGTACCGCTGTTCATATTTGTAACTCACAGCAGGAGCTGCGAATAAGCGGAGATCAGCGGCGACGAGGTGACGGCGCTCGGAATGGTTCCAAGGTCGATGTGATCTCCGCGGCACGCTACCTCTACATTTACCTACGGATTAGTTATAAACCTTAATAATTGTTATTTGGTGCCAAGTTTGAGCATGAACATTGTATCCGATCTCGCTTGATACGAGATGGCTACCATTTAAATCCGAGAATAATGGTTGTTCTATTTATATGAGAGATATGTTTTATGGTCATGCCCCTATGGTCAATGGTTTATTCTAATGAATCTCGACGTAATGTTACACATATTCATAGCGTGAATACCAAAAGATGTAAAGTTGATAACGATAGTCCCACATACTGTGGTAATCGCCGCCTTTGGTCACATTGGTGTCAAGCGATGAAGAAGCTCCATGTGATGGACTTTTGGAGTCTCTTGATTATGAATCATTTGACACATGCTAACCATGCCTCATGGGCAAGATGACCAAGACTCCGCCTCCCGAACAATGGAGCGAGCAACCAACTTGTTGGAAATCATACATACCGATGTGTGCGGTCCAATGAGTGTTGAGGTCATGGAGGATATCAAGTATGTTTTCACTCACGATGACTTGAGTAGATATGGGTATGTCTACTTGATGAAACACAAGTCCGAGACCTTGAAAAGTTCAAGGAATTTCAGAATGAAGTAGAGAATCAACGGAACGAAGATAAAATTTTACGATCGATCGTGGAGGAGAATATTTAAGTCAAATTTGGTACACACTTAAGAAAATGGAATCGTTTCAACTCACGCTACCGAACACCTCAACAGAACGTGTGTCCGAACGTCAGAATCGCACTCTATTGGATATGGTGCGGTCTATGATGTCTTACCGATTTACCGCTATCATTTTGGGGATACGCTAGAGACAGCACATTCACTTTAAATAGGGAGAAGGTAGAACCCGGAATTATTTTGGGAAGAAAAGTG
>JAHIAM010014684.1:0-13931 GCA_021605205.1 Aegilops longissima | reverse complement strand
GGTCACCTTTTGTGCATAATTCAAATTTGAAATACAAGCACATGTTCCAAAGGCACCAAAGTTGGTTGAAAATCACATGTGTTCCTCGGTAAATTTCTAGGTTCCATGCAAGAAATGGGAATGAAATTCAAAATTCAGGCCGTGGCTGGGTTGGAAACATTGAGAAACTTAGTTTTTAATTTCTGTAAATCCAAAACACGCATGAAAATAATGAAACTTGGCTTGGTGCCATGACATGGCACCAACATGCTTGGTAAATTTGCAGTCCGACGGCGCACATTAACAATCAACAAAGTCATTTTGGAACAAGTGCTGTCACGTTACAATCGAAACACAAGTATTATTGAAACCGGGCTTCTACTTACTAGTACCATTTACGTCCGCCACGCCCCATTTTTTATTAGCTAGGAGGCGCCGTGTAGGGTAGCTATTTGAGTACGAGAGGCGGCGATCGACCTCGCGTGCTATCGGGAGGAGACCTTTGACCTCCATCTCGCCCACCTCTCTCCCAAGGTCTCCATTAATGGCGCCAGCTCTGTTTAATGCTGCTATGTCTCACTCGACTGAGATTTAAGAGAGAAAAAGAAAATCTGAAGCACGGATCTTGATGTAAGATCCACGGACCTATAAGCATCTATCGACTTATAGCAAGACCGATGAATATATGACGATTTTTTTATCAAAGAAGGCTTGCCCTTCCGATTTTCATTACTAAAACCACCACAATTCAAAGAAGTTCAGCACAACTCAGCCTAACACGGGACTAAAAGTACCAGTTGAAATCGCAACATCCCAAGAGGCCAACAAAGGCCAAACATCCGTCTAGAACCCAACATTTCACAACCGACGACACAATCCACATCCTAAACCGATTATTACATCAAAAGAAACCAGAAACTCAAGGAAGCCAGCAGCAACTAGAAGAACACAACGCGTGGTCGCCACAAAAGAGTTTTTCATTCCACGCAACATTGATTTTCCACGAAAGATAAGGACGATTAATTGTCTTACATAATTAGAAAATAATTAAAAGCCACATGCGGCTAGCCCAAAATACACAAGGGCAAAAGAAGAAGGAAGACAAGGATCCGCTCGCTGATCTCTACTTTCTTGATGCGTTGTTGCCGCGGGAACTAGTCTCCGCGGCAAGGGATGAGCTTTTTCGTGTCCTCAAGACGCTGCTTGAGAACATCCACGGATTCCTCCACCAGCCTTTGGCTTTGTTGCGGAGCATGTCATTCTCATCCAAAGTTTCTTGACGGGACGCCGGTCCTCTTCAACAAGGCAACCGGTCTCCTCCCGCCTGGTCTTGCACTTTGGACGATCTTCTCCTTCAAAGGTCACGCCCGGGAGCCCTTCATTCCCTCCCTTAGTTCCGGATGACCCGGTAGCCTGTTCAAACGAGGCTTTCACGCCGCCCCGCAACCTCGCCAAGCCGGAGATCTGATCCATCCGGCTATGGACCATCGCATGCATGCGCTTATAGCTGCCGCCGCCCGCGAGAAATTTTTTCGGCCCGGGGCGCCAAGGGACATCTTCGCCGATTCGTGGCGGGCGGGACATTTCGCTCCCGCGCCGGACCCTTCTGATCGACGGCCGGGACCTCCCGGTTGCTTCAGCCGGCGTTGGGACCTTCGGTTGGTTACTTCCGCGGCGGAAAGTCGGCTGCTCCAGCGAGGCAACATTCTCTGGCTTCCGCTTCCATGCTCGCCTCTTTGGTAGCAATCCTCGACCGGAACTCACGCTGGCCATGGCGGAAAAGGAAGGATTTTAATGACTTGTTTGTTTTGTGGATGAGGAGTTGAGGAGAATGTGATATCTTGGCATACTAGTATTTATAACCCAGTATAACCACGCCCCTAAGTGGGGAAACCGTTTAAGGTTGGGTGTGAACAGGTTTGGAATTCAATATACTAGCGTGGTACTAATACCCTCCTAAGTGGGAAACCTTTAGGTTGTGATCGGGAACAGGTTTGCAATTCAATATAGCATGGAGTAATTTGGAATGTGACGGACCAAGTTCAAAAACTTGTACTCTGAGTTTAGTAGTACGTTATACAGAAGAGAAGAGGAGCACGCACACACTGCCCTCTCCACACGCCTGTTTTTTCTCAAAAGGAGGATGATGACCCCGGCTCTACATGGGAGTCACACACCATTCAGAGCTTAAATTGTAGTGTTCTCAACCATCCGATTGGTTCTATCATGGATGTACCTATATACAAAACATGTCTAGATACATCTATATTTTGACAAATGGAAGGCATGTATTGTGGAACGGAGGGAAGGTTGTCATCAAAATGGATAAAAGGGACGGTTCAGAACTAAAATACGCCTACATACATCTCCTTTTATCCATTTTGATGACAAGTAGTACTCTTACCCAAAGGAACTTTATATCCAAATTACAAAAATATCCGTTCGACCGTTGGAAATTACCGATCCGATGTCAAGTAATTGCTGCACGCCACCAAAACCCACCATTTCTTAAGCAAAGTAGACCAAGGTAATCCCTATATTAGCATATTACTAAGATAAATGAACAAATAAAACATTTAGGACGGAGCTTGTCAATCAATGTGGAGGGACAAGCTTAGCCCGCCAGAGCTTGGGCGGAACCAAGAAGGTCACCCCGACGCCGACGCCACCGATCCTTGCTGCTTGTCACCCCATTTCCACCTTGAAGCCGGTCGTGTTTTGGCCTCCCCGGGGCCGTTCGCCCACCCTTTTGGCCAAGTAGTGCCAGCGGGGACGCCCCCCGATGCGGACGACCACACGGCGATAGGGCGGCCCGATGTCGAGCACGCCACCGACCAAGAATAACGCCGGGTCCTCCCCAACAGCAAGAGTCGTGGGTTCCGGCAGCGGCACTTGGTGGGAGCACCTTGCCGCTGGATCCCTGCACGGGCATGGGATGCGCGGTGCATGTGGTGGTAGGCACCGCGGCGGGCCTTCGAGCCCAGAGGCCATGGCATTTGGGGGCGCGGGCGCATACACGCCCGGTGATCGGCGAAGCTTGGTAAGGACGAGAGCCCACAGCCCGCGGCGGCACTCCACCCTCACCGACGAAAGGACGGAGTCCACCGCATTTCCGGACGCCCCAACCGCCAAGGCCACACTTGCACCGCCGCCTGGTTCCCGGGCATCGACGCGGCAGTCCCGGGGCAGGACGGCCCTCCCTTGCACTAAAAATCAATCCAACAAGACATCAATCAAGAAACCTGCACCTTGCTCAATCACCGAACGGACGAGGTGTATTCAACCTCATACACCGGAGGCGCCAAGGGCGGAGGGCCAAGGGCGTGGAGCACGTGAGGTCCATCGAGACCTTAGAGGCTCCATCGCGGGTCATGTTCCCTGTTCACCGCATGATCTCGCCTCCCGGCACAACCATCCTTCAAGGTGCATTAAATCAACACATGCAAGTACTATCAAAAGAAGAGTCACGGAATGCATGCATGCGTTGTAATTAATGCATCAAACGCAAATTATTGAAATATATCGAAAAGTGCTTTGATGTGTCGCTCAACTCATACATCAATGAGAAGTTTGATTATCCTCTCCTCAGGAAATGACCGCTTTGGTATAAAGGTTGGCCACACACCTGTTGGGCCCATTGCATACACCGCAAAGAAGAGGCCCCTCCCCGCCCATGAGCGTGGTGGTAGCAAGACTAGGAGAAGCCCACACGCCTCCCTCCCGACGGTGGACATGCAGCAGTTCAATCGGTGCCGATGGCCAAGCATACTGAGTACCTCTAGGCAGTAGTACACCATCATTGTTCGACTTCCCAAGAGGCGAAGAGCCAAGCGCAGCCCGGACGCCGGTGGCGGTTTCATGTTAGAGTAGTCTAGATAGCGTGTATCGTGCATGTAAGCTTAAAATCGTTGGGGTCGGCTCCATGCTATGTGGCCGCCTCAAGTTTTTTTTAAATTAAAATAGTCTTCCGCCCACCCACCCTAGTAGTAGGCACGCCTATCCGGTCAAGACAGAATATATATTTTAATTTGTTTTTTTTGAAAAGGGGACTTCCGCCCTCAACGAACGATGCATATGACCACATATATTTTAATTTGTGGTGGGTAAATGTTAGAGGTTGCACAAATATATTGTACATGCGGGTCTTTCAGCCAAGTTTAGAGGCAAGCATGTGGGGCCAGTGATGATGTGTCGCCAACTCAGAGAACGAGGAGAAGCTTGATTTTACACGCCTCCTCCCCATGCCCGTTGCTCGCAAACGAGGACGGCTTTTTCTTAGTAGTAGTACTTCCAATAAAAGTTATCCGTCCCGCCATGTGGACGGACATGCGCAAGGATTCGATTCGAGAAACAGAGTAGTAACATCATTGTTCTTTTCAAGACGAAGAGCCAAGCGCAAACCAACGTTGCGTTTGGAACATTGAGCACGATATCCGGCTCTTGCATGAGACAAAATTGCTATGTGAGCCCACTATTGTACCTAGTACGATAACTACTTGCTAGTATAGCCCCGTAAACCGTAAAGGATTATTTGCCCTTCTAGAGATTTCAACAAGTGACTAGACTACACCGAGACGGAGTACATATGGAGCAAAATGATTGAATCTGCACCGTAAATAAAACGATTAGTTTATCGTTTTCCTCTCCGAGGTACAATATTGAGTATCCGACTAGTCTCTTTTGACACGATTTACTTTTGTTTTTTGAACAAGACGACGCAAGGCTATATACACGGATACACTCACCCCTATGAACGAACACGCACAACACTATCATCTTGAAATTTACGAACCACCATAGGCACCTCGTCGTCGACGGGTCCATAGGTGCTTGAATGCCAAGGAGGAAGAGGGTAAGGGTTCCCGAGACGTTGAACGGTCAATGATGCATCCTCAATTACATGCAGAGGGAATTAATTGGAGAAGGAGATGAGCCAAAGACGATTGAATGCAACAAGTTTGGACTCTCATATAATAAAGGCGCCCCACCACTCCAATCCATCTACTCCCAAGTTCGCGAACACCGCCACCCAATCCAAGACCAAGTGACCAAGGCCACAAGCACCTATGGAGGCGATGGACGCGAAGGCTGGCGGCCAAATCATTCCTGCCCCGGCCGAGCACCTCGCAGCCTTTCCAAGACGGTGTCATGCGACCCAAGGCATCATAGCCTCCCACGCCGGCTTCGCCTCTCGCATGGAAATGATGGTCAACTCCATCCGCAAGTTCACCACCCAAGAAGCCCGACGACCTTGCCGCATTGCCCAGCCCGCCCAGGTTCCTCATTGCTTGCCACCCTCATCGGCCTACATGGTGACGAACTCTTTCAAGCCTGGTCCGCAGTGCCGGAGGTCGCGACGAAGAATGTGCACTCGAGGGCCGCTTGCCGCGCAACGCCCCATGCAAGAAACCGCCGACCGCACATCCACGCCACGAGGAAATCGCTACATAGGCCACTACAAGGCAAGCGAGGACAAAGACGTTTTCTTCCAAAAGGCTGGAATCTTTGGACGCCATTGTTCGGAAGCACGCCGACCGGCCACGAAAGCCGCTACTTAGGCGCTGCTCGGTGGGCCGGGCCCCGAGTCGAGGAGGTGGACGCCGATGGAAGCATCTCTTCTTCTTGCCTCCTCTAACCAGCAAGCATCGCCTCATGGCCTTAATGTTTTATTAGTATAGTACCCTCCCTCCCAAATATAAGTTTTCTAAAGATTCCCAAGTGACTACTACATTCGAGCAAAATGAGTGAATCTACACTTAAACTATGTTTCATACATCTGTGTTGTATTCCATTTGAAGTAGTTCTAAAAGGCTTATATTTATGAACGGAGGGGAAGGAATTTTTATTCCGAACATTTTCACCGTGAGGTGGGCTTAGTTGAGCAAACCCACCCCACCCACCCCGGCCGCCGAAGTTTAGAGTTAGAAGAGAGAAACGAGGGAGGAAGGCTAGCGAGCAGGACGCTGTTGTCGATGGGACTCGGTTTATGGAATAGGAGTACCGAGCACTCGTCTTTTTTTTAGGAAAAATTAGTCGATGTCTAGTACCACTAGTTGGGGCGTATGCCTATAGCTGTCATCACTTTAGATCCTTTTCAACCCTGCTACGCTTCACAAGACATATTTTTCACACATTTATCCTTCCTATATGTACTCCTAGGCTATTTCCACGTGTTCCCATTCACCGACTGTGGGACATAGAGCATCCGGGTCATAGTGCATGCACGACTTGAGTATGGGGTACTTTACATTTCGACCTCACTAATTACATGCAAACCCCCGAAGAATAAATAAATCAATGAATTACTACATGAAACCGGATTATTTTCATGGAAACCGAGCACGTTCATTAAATTTGGACATAACACGTTTATAAAAATGACCGGACCTAAACCAGTCTAAGGGCCCTTTGATTTTTTCCCAAAAAAGGGCCCTTTGATTCGCAGGATACCGAAAACACGGGAATGGTTAGAGGCTTTAGATTCTAACCCGAACTAACTCTAAACCAAAGAGGTGTATGGATGGGGTTAGATTGACAATAAATGCTCTATCTCAATCATTTGACTACTTTGGACCCTATTTTAGTCGACTAAAATAAGTCCCTTGGATCCAAGCACCTCTTGGTGTGGCGCCTTTCCGTGGCCTCCTCCCCCACAATTGACATAAACGAACCATCTATACAATCAACATGCAAAACATGATAATTTTTACTTTGTCCATACAAATGAGATATCCCACTTAAACATACAAGTCGCCAATCAAGCTTCACAAAATAAAAAACACTTCATGAAACAAAGAATGAGCTAACTCATCACGGAAGTTGTTCACGATAGGGAGGGAGCCCGAGCCTCACGCACCGAGGGAGGAGCTCGCCATCAGCCTCGAGGAAGGCTCAGAGAGCCCAAGCCCCGAACCCTCCGACCGCCCTTATGAAGTTGAGGTCGACACTGCATGGGTAGGGCCGCTGTCACGAATGAACTTAATTTGGGCCTCTAAAATAATGCAAGCCTGAATAAAATACCTAGAAAGGTGAATAATCTTTGGGCCTCTAGAATAATGCAAGCTCTAAATAAATACCTAGAAAGGTGAACTCAATCTTTGGGCCTCTAGAAATAATGCAAGCTCAAACTTAAATACCTAGAAAGGTGAACAATCTTTGGGCCTCTAGAAATAATGCAAGCCTGAAACTTAAATACCTAGAAAGGTGAACTAATCTTTGGGCCTCTAGAAATAATGCAAGCCTAAACTGAAATACCTAGAAAGGTGAACTGAATTTTGGGCCTCTAGAAATAATGCAAGCCTAAACTCAAATACCTAGAAAGGTGAACTGAATCTTTGGGCCTCTAGAAACAATGCAAGCCTGAAATTGAAATACCAAGAAAGGTGAACTGAATCTTTGGGCCTCTACAAATAATGCAAGCCTGAAATTGAAATACCTAGAAAGGTGACCAATCTTTGGGCCTCTAGAAAGATTTATTACCTCCTCAAGCAGCATCAAACAATTCCATGCGGCACCACAAATCTATAGCAAGTTTGATCAGATCTACTTTTCCAAATCAGAATTAGCGCTAGAGCAAGCAAGATCAATGATATGGCCGGAGATGAGAAGGAACGAACAAACTCACCCTCTCATGACCTCCCCGGTAGATGCACAAGACGATGAGGGAGAAAACGACCGTGAAGGGGAGCGGGCAACCTTCAAGGTCGGAGGAGAGGGCGGCCGAGTAGGGCGGCGGAGGCCGGAAGGAGAGAGGGCCGAGGAGAGAGAGGAAGCGCGGTGGGCGGCCCCATGGGGAATGTAGAGGAGTCGTAGAGAGGGGAGCGATCCGGTGCAAGTGAGATTTTTTAGAGCGATCTTGCGTGGCGGGTGAGAGATTTTTAGTCTTTAGTGGGCCCAGGATAACTAACCCAATTAGAACCTCTCCACTAGGTTTTTTTAGCTGGTTAGAGCAAACTAGTTTAAACTAACCCTCTTGTTTCGATAATTTGAGGCTATTTCAACCCAAACTAGCTCTAACTCGTGGATCCAAACAAAGAGGAGTAACATCGCACATGCTACAGCTGTGGACCGTGAGCATTGTTTTTATGGCCATATCACCACATTGTTTTCTCGCTGGTTCACTGGCTACCGTGGGTTCGCAGACGGCTGGTTCATCTGGTTGCCGTGGTTCGCACTCCTCCGACCGAGTAGTACTCCTCCGCTCCTAAATATAAGTCTTCGAGATTCTCTGTACTCAGTAGGGGTATCTAGTACTCGGTCCTGCATCGGCAGCTGCATTCCGTGGCAAGCCTGCTGGCATCCTGCCAATCTCTCCGCGACTTCATTAACAAGACACCGCAAGAGGAGCTTGCTTGGTAAGCCATTCAAGAACAAGTATTAAGACCCCGGCAAGAGGAGCTTGCCGAAGGCCACTCTGTATGCCAGGAACAAGGCCCCCAAGAGGAGCTTACGGGAAGGCTTGTGAGCGATAGTTCCCGAAGGAAGAACCTTTTGCCGCTGCAAGGTACCACCATGCAAGTGACTCCTCTTCATCTCCGCCTCCAGCATTACCCACCAACGTGTCAACACGGGCTTTCCCAAGCATCGCTATGGTCGACGGGCAGGCAGCTACCGAGGGCAGCTATAAGCGCGGCCGATAAAGCTACCATCGTGGCAAACGGAGGCGCACTTGACGTCCCTGTTAATCGTCGGGCGATCGAGACAGCATTGATGACTCTTGTCCCTTGCAGCCGAGTTAGGGTATAGATTATCGACACCTGCATGAAGCGTGTACCAACTTATGTTTTACCATTTACACCTTGTCTACTTGCACATGTAGACCCTTGTGCCTATAAAAGGAGGCCCAAGTGCAACGAGAAAGGGTTCGGTCCAGCCCGCTTAGTTCATCATACCATAATGAAACCACACTGCTAGGTCTTGTAGCCCTATTGCTCCCTAGCAAGAACACAAGATAATCCACAAAGCAGCAGAGGTATTATCTCTCCTGAGAGCTCCGTTGCAATCTGCCCCTGCATCGCCGATCCGCTTTTTGTGCAATCTCCTCCGAACCACAAGGGACCCAGTCCCATAGGTGCTCATGGGACACGGGCCAGCCTCCCGACATCTTGGCGCTGCTTAGGTAGGGGGCGCCGAGGCTGTGTGAACCCGATCGCGGTCACAGAAAGCAACTTCATCAACATCTTCGCTAACATGGCGCCAAGAAGAAGTCTTCGCAAAGCAGCAGAGCCGCCCGCTGTTGAACCCACCACCACCGGAGCTGTCGTGTGGTGGTAAACGGGCGGAGGAACCGCGCCGCCGAGAGCCCACAATGCCGCCATCAAGCGACAAGGCAGCAGTGCCGGGCGTCTGAGTCCACTGCCCTTCGCAGAGGCGGGGACCGACAACAATATGATGTCTCGCGCACCATACGCTGGATCAAGGCTGTGGAGGATCCCGAGGCCTCGACCCGCGAGATGCACCCAAAGATGCCGGGTACAAGCGAGTATTTGTTGCCATGATGCTGCCCTCCAACTTGGTTAGAGTCCGAGCACATCCCGCTTTTCTCGCCTGAATACACCAGCGAAGCCTTGGCTAGCTCGCCATTTAGATTACCTCCAACGGCCGATAAGGTCACGTAATGGAGGGCTACAATTCAGAAGTCTCATCGGCTTCGCTTAACGGCGACGCCCCGCTGCAACCGAAAGTGCCTCGCAATAAGGCGCGCATAGGCGAGCTGGTGGCGACGAGACCCGCGGGGTGCAGCCACTGCACCCCTTCCGAAGACTCAAGATCGCCGACTCGCCGATCCACTCGCCAGCGACTCCACAGCGCCGCCGGATCCGCTGAGTCACGCCACCAGCCAAGTTCTTCGAGAACGGCAGAAGAAGATGCTCGAACCCGTATCGAAAATCAAGAGAAGCGCCGTCAATCAGACTAACGCCCGCCCATCGTCATATGCATGGGGAACCAGCGATTTGTCAGACACGCGGTAGGTTGTCCTGCTCACCGAGAGCTGCGGCAAGTCCGTGGTCTGGACAAGAAAAACTTCAAACCAGATGTTTAAAAGTATGATGGCAGGACACACCCATCGGAGTTCCCAAGATTCTACCATCCTGTGCAAGCTGCGGGGACGAGACGACAAGATCCTCGCCAACTACTTTCCCCGGTGCTCAAGCCAAACGTCAAATCTTGGCTCATGCACTTGCCGGATGGCTCTATTTCTTCCATAGACGGTGCCACCAGTTTGTTACGCTTCATAGGCGGCCACAAGCCTCATGGCCAGGAGAGTGATCGCCACCTGCTTGCCCCGTATGAGGGAGAGTCCCCGCAAGTTCATCCAGATTCGCCGAGTGCACTACAACATCCCCGACGTCTAACCCCTGCCGCGGTGATCGCGGCATTCCATCGTAATGTACGAACCGCAGGATGAGGGAGAGATGGCTATGCAAAGTGAAAGACGCTGCCGAAGCCTACGCCTGGCCGACAAGTGTGCACGCTACAAGAAGGGAAGAAGACTCGTGAGAGAATGGGAGCAGAGTCTGACAAAGGAGGAGATCGCCTGAAAGAAAGAGCCGGGCGAACAACATGAGGAAGAAAACCAAGAAGTACTAGTTGTCGAGCAGTCCGCAAGGATGGTGCCGCCAACAAAGCCAAGGCTGGTGGCTTCGCAAGGAGGTTGCCGCTGACGCCACCGCCAAGCTGTGGCGGCTGCCGACAAGCCCAATGCCCAACAAGCAAGATTGTAAAATCCACCGCATTAAGGGCCACGATCTCCGTGAGCTGCAAGAAAGTCGAGCAGCTTGTTGAGCTACAGAGAGCTGAGTATGAGCGACGAGACAAGGAGAAGGCCCAAGAAGGTGCAGGTGCAGGTAAGAAGAGACCAAGTTGGGGAGGGCGCTCAAGGAAGCCAAGAAAGGCAAGGAAATGTGACTCTCTGTGGCTGCGACAAGGAAGAAGATGAAGATGAGGAGGACGTAAGACATGGAAGACGCATGAAGCAGACGAGCAAGAGTTTCAAAAGGCTGAGAGGTCCTTTATGTTGATGGTGGTGCTTCTTCTCATGACCCGCACCGCCAACTCAAACAATGGATGCGTGAGGTTAATGCAGCAGAACCTCCAGAGTCGCAAACCTCTCAAGTGGTCCAGCATCCCATCATTTTTGACATTGAGGACCACCCCGATCGTGATCAAAGGGTCGGTGCTTGCCGATGTTGGTCTCACCAACCATCCGCAACCTCAAGGTCACAAAGATGTTAATGACGGCGGGCCGCCTGAATTTAATTCCTCTCGCAGTGGCTCCAAAAGCTTCAAATCCTCGACACAGCTCAAGAAACTGGTACTTTCCAAGGAATCCCAGAAGGAGCAAGCCCAAAGGGAAGATCACGCGTCGGTAATATTCGGCAAATGAGCCTCAACTTCGAATCGAGAGGGTCACATTTGACGCTGCCGATTTCCCATTGCCCTACAATGGCATACTTGGCCGCCCAACACTCGCCAAGTTCATGGTCGCCTCATCATGCCTACAACTTACTAAGATGCCCGCCCGATAAGCGCCATTTCGTCCATGGCGACAAGAAGGACGCGCTTATCTCACGCAAGATTTATCGGATGCACTGCCGCAAAGTAGCAAAACCACTTGCGCCAAGCTCCTGGGAAGAAGAAGACCACCAAGACCGCAAGAGCTCGATGCCCACTCGCAAGCGCACTCCTGAGTGCTGCGCACCGCCGAGGACGCACCATCGAGCTCCACCGCAAGTGCAAGAAGACGATGGCAGCCCGCAAAGACCAAGAAGGTGCCCGCTAGGAGGACGGACGTGGTACCTTCACCATCGAAGCACGCTGATCCTAAATAGGAAGGAAGCTCGTTGTTTCGCGGCGTAATGTCGATGTGTTTGCATGGCAACCTCCGACATCCCCGTGTTCCTGTGAAAGTAATTGAGCACCACCTAGTTGCTCGTCCTCACGCCGCCTGTCAAGCAAAAGTTAGAAACAGCAAAGGAGCGCCAAGAGTTCATAGCGTAAGAAATCAAGAAGTTAGAAGCAGCAGGGCTTGTCGAGGAGTCCTCCATCCCACGTGGTTGGCTAATCCGTAGTTGCACTAGGCTAATGGGAAATGGAGACTTTGTATTGACTTCACCGATGTTAACAAAGCTTGTCCCAAAGACCCATTTCTGCCACGATCGACCAGATTGTTGACTCCACGTGGATGTGATCTGCCATTTCTTGATGCATATTCAGATATCATGATCTTCATGGCTGA
Organism: Aegilops longissima; assembly: GCA_021605205.1. NCBI lineage: Eukaryota > Viridiplantae > Streptophyta > Magnoliopsida > Poales > Poaceae > Aegilops > Aegilops longissima. The sequence continues at coordinate 1,714 of JAHIAM010014684.1, read as the reverse complement.
AGAGGATGAAGAGAAAACCGCATTCATTACACCATGTGGCAATGCATCGCTTCATACGGATGCCTTCGGTTTAAAGAATGCTGGTTCAACCTTTGCAAGAGTAGTCCACGGCGCCTTTGAGCCACAAATACACGTAAATGTAGAAGCTATATGGATGACATAGTGGTCAAGAGCAAGGACAAAGCAACTCGTTCAGGATTTGATGAAACATTTGCAAATCTGCGCAAGATCAACCTCAAGCTCAACCCCGAGAAGTGCGGTTTGGAGTCCCTTCCGCAAGCTTCTCGGTTCTTGTGTCTCATGGGAATTGAAGCCAATCCACAAGATCAAGGCCATTGAGCAGATCGAAGCACCAAAGCGCAAGGATGTCAAGACTTGCCGTTATGCGGTGTTCTCAAGAAGTTCATCTCTAAGTTCGCTGAACGCGCCTACCGCTTTTCAAGATTTTGAAAAGGCAGGTCCAATGAAATGGACTCTGCGGAGGCTGCGCTGCAGACTTGAAGAGATACCTGCCCTCCGCTCCAATACTTGTCGCACCTAGGCCACAAGAGAAGTTGTCAGTATATAGAGGCAACCAATCAAGTGGTTAGTGCTGCTAGTGGCGAGAGAGAAGCTGATGATGAGCGCAACCGAAAGGCGATCCAATGCAAGCAAGGGGCTTCTGCCAAGCTCGGTCCCGATAAGGACGGATCGGCGCAGGTTGCATAAGATACGTAAGAAGATGGTGCATGCCACTATTTTGTCGGCCCTTCCGGGGGCTAGGTCAAGGCACTGTGTGCGGTTGTTTTTCGCCTCATGGCTCTCAAGAAAGCTGCGCCATTACTTCCAAGCACATGAGATAACAGTTGTCACTCGCTTCGCTGAAAAGGATATTGCAAAATCCGAAGCAACAGTGCAGATTGTCGAGTGGGCACCGAATGCCGAAGCTTGGCCTCAAGTTTGAAAGCACTTCAACTATCTGAGAGCAGAGCATTGGCGGAATTCATAGCTGAGTGGACGCCAACGAAGATGAAGAAATTCCAGAGACGAGCATCCTCACAAAGAGGCAAATAAAGATTGGCTGATGTACCTTGATGGTGCTTTCATTGCAATGCCGGTGTCACAGGTCGCTTATCGCACTCACCGGAGAGCATCTCAAGTACATAGTCCAGATGCACTTTCCTAAGGAACAAGCAACAAACAATAATCGAGAGTATGAAGGTTTGCTTGTTGGTCTCGGGATTGGTAGACCTTGGGATCAAGAAGCTCATTGTCGGGTCACAACTTGTCGTCCGGCTAAATAAAGATTATCAAAGTCCGTTGATGGAAGCCTACGCCGATGAAGTGAGAAAGCTAGAAGAGCACTTTGAAGGTTCGAGATGGAACACGCTCCAAGGGCTCGTAATAATATAGCGATGGCCTCTCCAAATGTGTCGACTTAAGTTACCTGTGGAACCAGGAATTTTGTGCTCAAGCTGACTCAGCCAACCGTAACACCATCACAGATGAGCAAGAAGAGAAACTGGTTTCCGTGACTACTTTTCGGCAGAGCTCCGCCGCCAAGAAGGTCCCTAAAATCAACGCAATATCACCGAGGAGCAGTCTTCCAAACCATGCAGTTTGTAGCGTAAGCAAACGCCCAGTTTTGCTCCCAAGCTTGCGGGGATCATCGCCGCGGACCCACAGGTTCTGCCGCAGGTGATGTTCCCGCAGTTGATAGAAGAGCCTTTAGTCC
>JAHIAM010014683.1:0-16121 GCA_021605205.1 Aegilops longissima | reverse complement strand
CCGGACCTAACTCCTTCGACATCAAAACTCATAAACTCATAATATAACCGCCATCGAAACCTTGTTGCCGGGACCCTACGGGTTCGAGAACTATGTAGACATGACCTAGAACTATTCTTGGTCAATAACCAAGAGCGGAACCTGGATGTTCATATTGGCTCCCATATTCTACAAGATCTTTATCGGTCAAACCGCATAACAAAACGTTGTTCCTTTGTCATCGGTATTATTTGCCCGAGATTTGATCCCGGTATCCAATACCTAGTTCAATCTCGCATCGCAAGTCTCTTTACTGCCCGTAATACATCATTTCATAACTAACTCATTAGTTACAATGTTGCAAGGCTTAGGTGATGAGTATTACCGAGAAGGCCCAGATACCTCCCAAATCGGAGGACAAAACCTAATCTCAATTATGCCAACTCAACATAACTTTTGGAGACACCAGAGCACCTTTATAATCACCCAGTTACAGACGCTTTGGTAGCACACAAAGTGTTCCTCCGTAAACGGAGTTGCATAATCTCAGTTATAGGAACATGTATAAGTCATGAAGAAAGCAACAACAACATACTATACGATCGTGTGCTAAGCTAACGGAATGGGTCAAGTCCGATCATTCACCTAATGATGTGATCCGTTAATCAAATAACAACTTTTGTCCATGGTTAGGAAACATAACCATCTTTGATTAACGAGCTAGTCAAGTAGAGGCATACTAGTGACTTCGTTTGTCTATGTATTCACACATGTATTATGTTTCCAGTTAATACAATTCTAGCATGAATAATAAACATTTATCATGATATAAGGAAATAAATAATAACTTTATTATTTCTAGGCATATTTCCTTCACTTACTACTTCGTACATTCAAGGTAGTATTCGCAAAATATATTATGGAAATACTTTATGTATTGCTCATCCCAAACTGATGAACGGTTCCGATGTTGTCCGTCAATTCCGTGATGTTATTCTTTCCCGCCTCCAAACTGCTTTGCTTTGAAAGTACTTTGTATTTCGATTCCTTCCTAAGCGGGAATCTCGATCCTGATCCACAACATCTCTTCCCGATACAACAACTCATTCATTTTATCCATCACACTTTATTTCTTCCCCGTCCGCATTCATATGCATAAGCTCCTCTAGTTGGCTTCTAGACCTCGAAGTTCTCTTTACATTACCAAATTTTCTTCCATGACCCTAGCGAGTCATTGTTTTTGATAGGGCCCTCTCAATTGCGCTTAGGTTATGAATCTCCACGCTGTCCATGCGCCTTCCACCACTTTTGGCGCCCAATCCTCTCCCAAAATACCTCGCATCCGGCTTTTTTCTCATCGGTCCCGGTCCGATTTTGAGGAAGACAACAGGTGATCCGAGCATGGGGACGGTATATGCTCAAACAAAGCAATAGATTTCACCATTCATTTGTAGCCACGGCTCCCAAGTCTCCCTTGACATTAGCCGACCTCCTCTTCCTTATCGTGACGTGAAAGGAAGGCCGGGAACCCAAGATCTACTAATTAACACACTTCCAACAGATCCTGAACGCTACCATCTGGCTTCCGCCTTTTGGCGTGACCGATAAGTGCTCAAATCCCACATCGCTTCATTAAAGTCACCAATTACTAGCCAAGGAAAATTATTAGCGGATCCGTAACTTAGGCCACATTAGGTGTCTATTTTCCACCTGTTCTCCATATACAAAGGTAGTTTCCACCGGCCCCTTCCCGAGCCCCCGATAACTATATCAATGAACCTGTCATCCTTGTCCAAAATATCCACCACAATTCTTCCCTCCAATATAGTGCCAAACCACCACTTAGACCATTGCTATCCACTCCACAAAAACCCTTCGACAAGTTTTGCACGGATCCATTTCATCTTCTCCTTTTTGTCTTGTTTCACAAAAACACCAGCATGGGGAACGCGACTTGCAAACCGCTAGCTCACAACTGTTCGGGTGTTCCCCCTCCCCAGCCAACTTAGGCAATTCATTGGACCCGGGCGGTCCTCCTCCCGAGGCCTCCCCAGTGGTGTCCATATCAACTCCCTCACCCCTCCCCCCGCCTCCTTGCTTCCTCCTTTTCACTATTGGGTTCTGCCCGAGTTCCCTTAGGGTCCGGATCCCTACACCATTGGTTTCCCCAAACCCAAGCGAAGGACCGTGACCCACCTTCCTCCTAGGTTCGCGCCTGCCCCTGCATGACCACGCCATCCTCATCCACCAGCCTCTTCCTCGCACATTCCTCCGCCTTCATCATCTTAAATGCATGATATCCATCCCCAACCAACTCCAAACCCCCTCTCTAAAACCACCTCCTCCCCCCCAACGCCACCCTACTTCCCGGCCACCTCCTCTACCACCCTCCTTCCTCCCCCCCAAAGAGGGCCAGCACCCCTCTAACTCCATCACTCCCTCCACCTCTACCTCCTCGCCACCGGAGCCCATTTCACGACCCAATGCAGCCAACCCATTCACAAAGTTCACTATCATGTACCCATCACCACACCCCACAACATGTCCCATACCCCCAAAAAAGCAGAAACTGAAGTTTTCAAAACACCGAAATTCTTCCTCTCCTTCAAGGTAATATGCACAAACCTTAAATGGTATGGTTATATTAACTAACACTGACTCTCAAGAAGTTTGACGGTTGATCCTTCCATTCACAAATGTAAATGGAGGTTCTCCTACCTTCTTTGCAACCTTCTCCCAACTCCTTCTTCCTCGCAATCCGTCCGAAATCCTTTAATCCTAGCCCATAATGGATACATGTTCAGCTCATATTCTTCTACATCCAGAATCCATCATACTCAACTAAAACCACCGGATCCCTCCCGAACGCCACGGCCCCTTCCATCACTCCGCCAATCTCCCAAACAATGACAGCCAAGAACAAGTTGGGCCCTTAATGTTGAAGGTCACCCCGCGCCCACGCCCGGCTCTCATGGAATTGCAGAAAGCATGGCTAAACGGTCGGGGTGTGAACCCTAAAGAGCGCCATCCAACTAACATCCTTGATCAGATTCGAACTCCCCGATAGATCTAGATCTTCTTCCTCCCCCTTGGCTTGAGGTTCTCAAACACGCCACCTAGATCTTGGTCTGCCCCATATTGGTCCCAATCTTCCTCCTCATCGCCCTTCTAAGGCCCCTCCCCCGATCGCTCGCTACATCCTCATCACCCTTCCCGGTTCCCGGCCCAACCCGTGCTCAAGATGGATCTTCAACCCTAGCTCGCTTACCGGATATCTCCATCCTCCTCTCACCCTCGATCCGGGTCCCCATGCAATCGCGAGTCCACTTCTACCAGCCCCTCGTCAGTTCTTCGCCGAAAACCGCCATCGATCGGGGATTTGACGAGAATTTGTTATTGCCACCAAAGGGAAAGGTTGACCCTAGGAAACCCTAGGAAAAATAAGGACCTGATATGCTGCTTCCATCGATCGTCCACATTTCCATCGATCGTCCACATTTAGACACTCACTCATATTTAGACAATCTGCTAGAGAGCATTTTTTGTCCCACATTGTCTATATCTCATGCATAACCATTTAGATAGGCTGCTAGAAATGCTCGATCTATGGTCATGGGATAGGGATAATTTTTGTCTCTTTTTTGTGGAGATTTATGTTTGGGGTGGAGGCCTAAGGTACAATGGTCATATCTTATAAGTATCACTTAAGATAAATGTTAAATGGAGACGAGAGAAAACATAAGAAAATGCTTTGATTTTCTTAAGAGATGATCTCTTAGCAACAATATTTTTACCACATATTTAGCAATATACGTATTAGAGATAATACTAAGAGATAATCCATTGTACACAATTTTCTATTGTCTATTCTGAATTATGTATGCTTAAGATAAAACTTTCTTACCATCCATTATACAAGCCATAATGTGTTGTTGTACATGAACAATAATATTCCATGGTTTTCCCCTTCATAATGGTTCTCTTTACTACTGGTATCATTTTTTTGGAAAAGGAGGTTGACGCCGCCTCCAATCACCGATACATGCAGCCATCTTATTAAAAAGTGTAACAAGGTCTTAAGTTCCAAGGAAGCTCATAAACCGAAAAAAAATTGAAAAATAAATATGTAAAGTGCCACAGCGATAATGCGCCACATCCGTGATAACGCCCCACATACGGCAATAAAGAATAGGTTACGATGCCTACACACCTAGACTATTATTAACTCGCCATCCAAATCGACAAAGATAGCCCGGAGCCTCCCAATGTTGCACCCAAAGCCAAAATCCACCGAGTCCGCATTAGTGAGTAACACCACAACGGATCCAAGCTGTAGCTCAGAGTTAACCCGCAAAAATAGTGAATTTGTCCCATTAAAATTATATCATTTCTAGTGTTCCAATAAAATAGGGGGCCAAAATTTTTTTGAACGCAAGATTTCAAATTACAACGAACACGGCCAGCATCTAGAAAAGCAAGCCGAAGGGGAGAGCGCGTCCACCAACCTCCAAAACAAAGGCCCCGGGAAACCGCTAGTAACGTGGTTTGATAGTTGAGGCCGGGGAATTCCAAAACGATTCAGGTAAGAAGAGGCACTTCGCCAAGCACACGGGTCCAGGTGGAAATGGGGACGCCTTTGGAGCTTTGTGCTTTGGAGGCCCCCCAGGTTAAAAAGAGGAGGGCGTGAGGATTATTGGACCCCGGCCGAGGTTCCCCCTTTTACCAACTAGGAGAAGGAGGAACGGGAAGGGGAAAAGGGGGGGGCCCCCAGCCACGAAAGGGGACGGGCGAGGCCCCCCCTTTCCCAAAGATTAAGGAAGGGCGCCCCCCATGAAAATCCAAACCTTGAACCTTCCCGGTCCAATAAACCTTCCTATTCAATTTAGGAAGGAGGAACCAAGGAAAAAAGGACAGTCCTAATCAAATCAAACCCATTAACGTTGGGGCCCCGGGTTCGAGTACTATGTAGACATGGTCGAACACATCTCCTAATAACCAATAGCGGAACCGGATGCTCATATTTCCTACATATTCTACAAGATCTTTATCGATCAAACGCATAACAACATACGTTGTTCCCCTCAACGGTTCTTTTCCCAGATTTGATCTTGGTATCACCATACCTAGTTCAATTCCATCGAAAGTCTTTTACTGTTTTTAATGCATCATCCCAACCAACTCATTAGTCACATTGCGTAAGGCTTATAGTGATGAGCATTACCGAAAGGGGCCCGATATACCTCCAAACACGGAGGACAAATCCTAATCTCGATCTATGCCAACTCAACAAACATCGCTTGAGACACTTGTAGAGCATCTTTATAATCACCCATTTACGCCGGACGCTTGATAGACGAGGTGTTCCTCCGGATTAGGGAGTTGCATAATCTCATACCGAGGAACATGTATAAGTCATGATGAAAGCAATAGCAATAAAACTAAATGATCATTAATGCTAAACTAAATGATCACTAGCCGGGGGTTCTCCCTAGTGACATCCCATGACTCGCCGTGGGCGGCTTATGTCGCAAAGGAGAAGACACGACAGAAGCACTCGCTAGATGAGGAGCGACATTGCAGAGCTCGCTCAGCGATTTACCAAAGATCTACGTTTATCACAAAACCGGTTAGAACCGAAATTTTCAAGAAGGCGATCGGTCCACTCATCCAGATCGATCGATATGCACAAGTTATCCCGCTTGGGAAGGGCCCTTTGGGTCGCAAGAATCCGATAACGGGTCATACTACCTTATCAATGTTTGAGAGCACAAAGACTCACATAAATCGGAGGAGGAGACTCACCGCCGGGAATATCGCTATCTTCGCCTTTATACTTGAGCCACGTTTCTTATGTACATAGTTATGACAATGTAATATTATGATCAATATAATAAACCGAGCCTCGCAAAGGGGTCTCTGTTTTTTTTACATCATGTGGGTTACATGGGGCTTCTATTATAAAGCGGAGTCCTGTTGCTCATTGATCCGCTTATAAAGCCATATATAAAGAATCACTTGGGTGCTTGGTCGATCCAACCATAGCTACACCTCTTGATCGACGTAAGGCCACCGGGAAATCACTTGGGGCTTGGTCGATTCAACCATAGCTACACCTCTTGATTGGCATAAGGCCAAAAGGAAATCATTTAGGGGCAAAGAGGTGTTGCCACAACTTAAACATAGGCACCCATGAGCACACTCAAAATATTGCTTGGGGGCTTTTTTCTAAAAGAACAAAAGTCTACACCCTTGTAATAGGCTATCAAGTCGCTTGGCCGTTTATTCACCTAAAACCCGGGTTATCCCCGCCTTTAAGTAAGCCCTCCGGTTGTAATCCTGGTATGACCTCAACGCTTGACAAGTCAATCTCATAGACCCTGACCTTGTCAAAGTTAAAACGATGATTGGTTAATGAGGTCCATCTTAAAAGGCTTTGTAAAATGGTTTAACTCGGGCCGGCAGCCCATGAAAAGCCTCGATTTTGGGCCCGCAGCCCATGAAAAGCCTTGCATGTTCTTTTTATGCTTTTATTTGCCGTTTTCTCTTTGACGAGGTTTATAATATTTTATGATAAACCAGCCTTATTGACCGGGCTTGGTTTTCAACTACAAGTTGTCAAGACATGATCGGTTATAATCTGGTGCTTATTGACCCGGTCGGTTTCACTACAAGTCGCCAAGATATATTGGATAATCCGTGTTTATTATAACCCGACGGTTTTATGATAAACCGCAAGACATGGGAGGAGTTATCAAGATTCAAGATTTGGGTTATCACCCTTATAAAAAAGTTGGTAAACCAACGATGCGATTCAATGTCACAGTATGATATATTTCATATTTGATTATTCTTAAGTGCAGCCTTGGTTATAAACCCGGTTATATGTTGGGTTATGATCTTCTTAAACCGCCAGACAATTTAAAACTTGTTGTATGCACAAAGGTTGAATAAAGCATGATTATAAAACCGGCTTATTAACCCGCCTAGCTTTGATTATAAATCACCGGCTTATTAACCCGCCTAGCTTTCACTATAAATCAGATGATGATAAATTATCCAAAGTTTATTAACTCAGACGCTTGGGACTATAAGTCGCCAAGATACATTTAGATTGGCCATTGGAATCATGCCCATAAATCATTGGATTATATTATTCAAATCTTCAAATAGCCAACATGGCTGGATTTTATTATGGTTATCAATAACCAGATTATGATTGAGGTTTTCAAAATCGCTTTTAGCGCAATGGCTCTTATTTTATCAATGGATATGATTTATTCTACAATTGAAGGAATAGTCCCAAGTCGATGCAGGCTTACACCCGGCACTTGGGGACTACATTATTCAAGTTGAGATTTGAAATATGCAAGTCTCATGTCACCGCAAGCATGCACCATGACACTTGGGGCTAATGCAAAGTCATTTTTGCTCATTTTATTGAAGACCCGACTCATCACATTATAATGAGCCGCCCTTGGGGGCTCCAATTGCTCCCGCAATAATTCAAGGTACACAAGTCTTAAAACCATTATATTGAAAGGTCCATCGTCAGTTGGTAAAGCACAATGCTCTTAACCTTGTGGACGGGTTCAAAGTCCCATGGTGGAGTTACATCATATGATGTTATTTTCAATGAAGCATGATCATATTTATAAAGTCCCCGCCATTATTGCATAATGACCCGCCCTTAATTGGGGGCTACAACTTGAAGTTTTTGAGCATCGTAATTAAGTCCTGTGTTGCAAGCATGACAACCCGACACTTGGGGGCTACATAATATGGAGTATTCTTTTCACTAGTGACCGGATGAACAACATGGATTTCTTCAAAAGTGGCAGATTAATTAAGCAAGTCTTAAGCCATCACTTTGTTTCTCAAGACTTGGGGTGTAATATGGATATAAGGGAGAAAATCTTCAAATTTCTTGAGCAAACCAGATTGACCGGATCTCCAATAATTATGACCCGGTAAAATTATGACTGGTGCCATCAATATTTATAAACCGCAATCTTGGCAATGATAAACCCAAGTTCTAATTTTAAACCGGCTGATATCATTGAATATTTGAAGACCAATATTTTGTCAAATCGGCATTGAAGGCCAATTCAAATGGATTCTTTATTTGCAAAATATCTTCGCAAGCAAATTGATTATGAAGTGGTCTATTGAGGATTTTTAAGAAGAAAAATGACAAGGAATTAAGGATGATCACCGATTTACAAGAATTTTAACCCAAGCATAATCTTCAAAATTGTTCTTGTGTTTGTTTTACAGATCAGTTTAACATGGATAAATCCAAATTAAATGGGGCTAATGTGGGATATCCCCGGATGACCCGGCTGGAAATATAACCGTTGACACTTGGCATTCATCGCCAATTCCCCGACCAGACGAAGAAGCAACCCCAACATTATGATCACGTAACCGCCGGCAACGGATGAAAGGCCCAAGGCCTAGAAGGCCGGTTTATGTTAATGGGGGCTGGTTTAAGAGGAAAGGCGGAGGAATATTTCTAAGGAGTTAAGACCCGACTTGTATCCGTTTGTATTAGAAGGTAGACTAGTCCAATCCTAATAGGACTCCACATGTAACCCGCCTCTAACTTATATAAGGAGGGGTAGGGCTCCAAAGGGGAGAGGCAAGAAGAAGCAACCTGGGCTAGACACAAAGAGCTAGTTTATCGCACTTTCTCGTGATGATAATGAGACGGCCACAAACAAGAGGGTTGTTATCGAATGATGTTTGGGGCCAAGCTGTCTAAATTTGTCTTGTGTTGCATCTCTCGATTCCGCCAACCCCCTCGCTACCCATAGATACGCTGTCCTCCGACTAAGTCCTCACACTAGACATTGCCATGACAAAACCACTAAGGGTCTTGTCCATCACATCATTCTCTAATGATGTGATCCGCTCATCAAATGACAACACATGTCTATGGTCGAAACTTAACCATCTTTGATTAACGAGCTAGTGTAGTAGAGGCATACTAGGGACACTCTATTTGTCTATGTATTCACACATGTACTAAGTTTCCAAAATACAATTCTAGCATTAATAATAAACATTTATCATGATATAAGGAAATATAAATAACAACTTTATTATTGCCTCTAGGGAATATTTCCTTTCCCACTTGCACTAGAGTCAATAATTACATAGTAATGATTCTAACACCCATGGAGTCTTGGTGCGATTGTTTTGCTAGTGGAAGAGGCTTAGTCAACGGGTCTCAACATTAGATCAATGTCTTTTGCAAACTTCTATGTCACACTCCTTGACTAGATCGCAGATGGAATTGAAGCGGTCTTGACGGTTTGGTTTCTTTGAAATCTGGATTCCTTCGCCAAGGCTATTGCTCCAAAGTCACAAAGATTTTCATTGGACCCGGCACTAGGTATGACACCTAGATCGATATGAACCCTTCATCCGCTTTCATTTGTCCAAGCAGCTATGTACTCCACTTCACACGAGATCACGCCACACTGCTTGGAATTGCCCAAAACCCACCATTCAATATAAATACGATCCAGTTTGTGACTTAGAGTCATCCGGATCGAGTCAAAGCTTGCATCGACGTAACCATTTACGAGAGCCTTTTGTCACCTCCATAAACAGAAACATTTCCTTAGTCCTTTTGTATTTCGGATGTTCTTGACCGTCCAGGATCCACCGGATTACTTGGTACCCCCGCAAACTAATAGCAAGGCCACATCGTCCGTACATAGCATTGCATACATGATAGAACCTATGGCTAATGCTACGCCTTGAGCTTATGCTGGTTTTCCAAGAGGAGAGGATGATGCAGGAGTAGCAAGTATTTTCGTTTTTGAGAACCAAGGTATCAATCCAAGAGGAGGCCACGACAAGTCCCTCGACCTACAAAGAAATAACTCCTCCAACCAACGGAATAGGGTTGCCAATCCCTTCACTCACTTACAGAGTGAGATCGATAGAGATGATAGATAATATTTTTGTATTTTTGGTATAAAGATGCAAAGTAAAATAAAAGGCAAAGTAAAGAGCAAAGCAATAATAAAGCGAGGAAGATTAAATATGAAAATAGACCCCTGATTTCACTAGTGGCTTTCTCAAGAGCATAAGTATTTTACTTGGTGAACAATTCTGTTGAGCAATTGATGAATTGAGCATTGTTATGAGAATATCTAGGTATGATCATGTTTAGGCATCAGTCCGAGACAAGTAGACCGCCTCCCGCCTGCATCTACTACTATTACTCCACTCATCGACCGCTATCCAAAGATGCATCTAGAGTATTAAGTTAATGAAAAAAAGTAACGCCTTAAGCAAGATGACATGATGTAGAGGAATAAATTCATGCAATATGATAAATACCCCATCTTGTTATCCTCGATGGCAAAATAAATACGTGCCTTGCAACCCTTTCCACTGGTAAGGACACCGTAAGATTGAACCCAAAGCTAAACACTTCTCCCTTGCAAGAACTACCAATCTAGTTGGCCAAACCAAACGGATAATTAAGAGACTTGCAAAGATAACCAATCATACATAAAAAATTAAAAGATTCAAATATTGCTCATAGATAATCTTGATCATAAACCCACAATTCATGGTCTCAACAAACACACCCAAAAAGAAGATTACATCGAATAGATCTCCGAGAGAGGGGAGAACATTGTATTGAGATCCAAAAGAGAGAAGAAGCCATCTAGCTACTAACTATGGACCCAAGGTCTAAGGTAAACTACTCACACTTCATCGGAGGGCTATGATGATGATGTAGAAGCCCCGGGTGGAATCCTTCCCGGAGCTCCTAACATGCCCCAAGATGGGATTCGTGGATACGAAAGGGGCGGTGGAATTAGGTTTTGGCCCGATTCCATCGTGTAGAGGTATATATAGGAAAGGAGTACGTCGGTGGGGAGGGGCCCACGAGGGGGGCGCCCTAGGGGGGCGCCCACCTCGGCCCCTCTTTCTTGACGGAGGTCCAAGTCTCCGGTCTTATCCATGAGAAAATCACGCCCAAGATTTCATTCCGCTTGGACTTTATAATTCCTTTGAAACAAAATAGGAAAAAAAGAGGGTGGGCCTCCGTTAATAGGTTAGTCCCAAAAGTAATATAAAAGTGGAAAATAAAGCCCAATATAGTCCAAAAAAATAATATCAAAATTTAAAATAGATACGTTGGAGACGATGAGGCATCCCAAGCTTAATTCCCTTAGTAGGTAAATGAAAAAGAGAATTTTTTGCGGGGTTTGGCATAATTTCAATGTAACTCTTCTTAATTGTGGTATGAATATTCAGATCCAAAGATTCAAGAGAAAAGTTCATATTAAAAAATAATAATACTTCAAGCAAATAATAAGCAATTATGTCTTCTCAAAATAACATGGCCAAAGAAAGTCATCCCTACAAAATCATATAGTTTAGTCATGCTCCATTTTCACACAAGAATGCTCTCATCATGCACAACCCCGATGAAAGCCAAGCAATTTTTCATACTTTAGTAATCTCAAACCTATAAACTTTCACCAATATATGAGAGCAGGCCATGGACATAGCACTATGGGTGGAATAGAATATAATGATGGGGTTGTGGAGAAGACAAAAAAGGAGAAGGTCTCACATCAACGAGGCTAATCAACGGCTATGGAGATCCCACAAATGTTTAAGGAGTAGGGATTGCCATGCAACGGATGCACTAGAGCTATAAATGTATGAAAGCTCAACAAAAGAAACTAAGTGGGTGTGCATCCAATTTTGCTCCGAAGACCTAGGGCATTTGAGGAAGCCATCGTTGAATATACAAGCCAAGTTCTATAATGAAAATTCCCACTAGTATATGAAAGTGACAACATATGAAACCTCTATATGAAAAACATGGTGCTACTTTGAAGCACAATATATGAGACCCATATGAAGAACATGGTGCTACTTTAAAATGGGAAAAGAGATAGTAACATTGCCCCTTTTATTTTATTTTATTTCTTTTGGGCCTTTTTTTTCTTTTGGCCTTTTTGGGACAATGCTCTAGAAAATGATGATCATCACACTTTATTTATTTACAACTCAATGATTACAACTTGATACTAGAACAAAGTATGACTTATATGAATGCCTCCGTGTGCGGATATGCAATGAATCAAGAGTGACATGTATGAAAGAATTATGAACGGTGGCTTTGCCACAAATACTATGTCAACTACATGATCATGCTAAGCAATATGACAATGATGAATGTGGCAAAGAACGGTGGTGGAAAGTTGCATGGCAATATATCTCGAATGGCTATGGAAATGCCATAATAGGTAGGTATATATGGCTGTTTTGAGGAAGATATAAGGAGGTTTTGTGAAAGAGCATATCATATCACGGGTTTGATGCACCGCAAGTTTGCACCAACTCTCAATTGAGAAAGGGCAATGCACGGCATCAAGAGGCTAGCAATGATGGAAAGGTGGAGGCGATAATCCATGGACTCAACATTAGTCATAAAGAACTCACATACTTATTGCAAAAATCTACAAGCCATCAAAACCAAAGCACTACGCGATGCTCCTAGGGGATAGATTGGTAGGAAAAGACCATCGCCTCCCCGACCCCACTCATAAGGAGGACAATCAAATAACACCTCATGTTTCAAATTTGTTACATAACGTACTATACGGCATGCTAGGACTTGCAAACTTCAACACAAGCATTTCTCAAATTCACAACTACTCAACTAGCACGACTTTGATATTATCACCTATATCTCAAAACAATTATCAAGCATCAAACTTTTCTTAGTATTCAACGACTAAAAGAAAGTTTTACAAATCTTGAAATAAGCAATTATTATAAGAAAATTACCATGCTATTTAAGACTCTCAAAATAATCTAAGTGAAGCATGAGAAATAGTTTCTTTAAAACAAATCCACCACCGGCTCTAAAAATATAAGTGAAGTACTAGAGCAAAACTATCGCTCAAAAGATATAAGTGAAGCAATAGAGTATTCTAAAAATTCCAATTCATGTATGGCCTCTTAAAAGGGTGTAAACAAGGATGATTTGTAAACTAAAAGCAAAGACGAAAAATACAAGACGCCCAAGCAAAACACATATCATGTGGTGAATAAAATATAGCTCCAAGTAAAGTTACCTGGAAGGGTTTAAAGAGGGATGCTTCCGGGCATCCCAAGCTTTGACTTTTGGTGTCCTTGATTATCTTGGGGTGCCATGGGCATCCCCAAGCTTAGGCTCTTGCCACTCCTTGTTCCATAATCCATCAAAAAATTCACCCAAAACTTGAAAACTTCACAACACAAAACTCAAAAATCTCGGAGTCTTAGAAAGAAAACAAAAGACACTTCAAGGTACTGTTGAACTCATTATTTATTTATATTGGTGTTAAACCTACTGTATTCCAACTTATCTATGGATCATAAACTATTTTATAGCCATAGATTCATCAAAATAAGCAAACAACACAAAAAACAGAATCTGTAAAAAGAAAGTCTTAGTAATTGTAACTAACGCAAACTTCGAACTCCAAAATTCAGCCAAAATAGGAGGACCTAGGCAATTTGTTTATTGATAAAGCAATTGAATCACTATTTTATCATGTCCTTGGTGATTTTTAACAATTATTTCGGAACCAAAGTTTTGGAAATTACAGCAAGATCAAATAACTATTATCCAAGAAGATCCTATAGGTTTAACTTGGCACAAACACTAATTAAAACATAAAACCACATCTAAACAGAAGGTATATGGATTATTTATTCCTAAAAGAAACAAAACAAAAAACTAAAATAAAATTGGGTTTCCCAACAAGCGCTATCGCTTAACGCCCTAGATAGGCATAAAAGCAAGGATAGATCTAGGTATTGCCATCTTTGGTGGGATTCTTCAATGAGGCATCTACCTTCCTTAGAAATTTCTTTCTTTCTAGTAATTATGCTTTTAGGCAAAAGATCAAAAAATTCATTCATGGCAAATGGTTCCTTAATGATATCAAAAAGATTGGGATGAATATAGATTTAAGATCCGGGGTTTCCTTACTAGAGGATTCACCTTATTCTTAGGAACAACATGAGCTTAGCAACTTTATTTTCAAAATTTCAAGTCTTTATTACATGCTCCAAACTTAACATAGTTCCATTAACCAAAAGAGGTGGGGAGCCAAATAAATCTATCATAGCATTATAAGAATCAAAAGTATGGCTACCCAAGAAATTCCTCCTAATGGTATCGAGGATATATCTATACCAAGGATTAGCACCTACATAAAATTATGGAGAAGAACTGAGGTAGATTGCTTCGGTAGATCTATTTTGAGCATTGCAAATTCTATACCAAGCGATTTTAGATTTTCTCCTCCTTGTTTAAAATTTAGGACTTCATTCTCGGAGACAACGGAGAAGATATAAGACTAGCCATAACGACAAGCAAGCAAGGAAAAGGCAAACGGAAAAAGAGGAGGAGATTGGGAATGAGAGGGCTAATAAAACAGAGGGTGAAGTGGGGAGAGGAAAACGAGAGGCAAATGGCAAATAATGTAATGAGAGAGATAAGGGATTGTGATGGGTACTTGGTATGTTGACTTTATGTAGACTCCCAGAACGGCGCCTAAATCCTTCTTGCTACTTCTTGAGCTATGCTGGTTTTCCCCAAGAGGAGAGGATGATGCAGCAGTAGTGTAAGTATTTCCTCAGTTTTGAGAACCAAGGTATCAATCCAGAGGAGGCCATGCGCAAGTCCCTCGATCTACACAAAGCAAATAACTCCTCGCAACCAACGCGAATAGGGGTTGTCAATCCCTTCACGGTCACTTACAGAGTGAGATCCGATAGAGATGATAGACAATATTTTTGTTATTTTTGGTATATAGATGCAAAGTAAAATAAAAGGCAAAGTAAAGAGCAAAGCAATAATAAAGCGTAGGAAGATTAATATGATGAAAATAGACCCGGGGGCCATAGATTTCACTAGTGGCTTCTCTCAAGATCATAAGTATTTTACGGTGGGTGAACGAATTATGTTGAGCAATTGATGAATTGAGCATAGTTATGAGAATATCTAGGTATGATCATGTATATAGGCATCATGTCCGAGACAAGTAGATGATCTCGCATGCATCTACTACTATTACTCCACTCATCGACCGCTATCCAAGATGCATCTAGAGTATTAAGTTAATGAAAACAGAGTAACGCCTTAAGCAAGATGACATGATGTAGAGTAATAAATTCATGCAATATGATAAATACCCCATCTTGTTATCCTCGATGGCAACAATACAATACGTGCCTTGCAACCCTTTCTGTCACTGGGTAAGGACACCACAAGATTGAACCCAAAGCTAAACACTTCTCCCATTGCAAGAACTACCAATCTAGTTGGCCAAACCAAACGGATAATTCGAAGAGACTTGCAAAGATAAATCAATCATACATAAAAGAATTCAGAAAAGATTCAAATATTTCTCATAGATAATCTTGATCGTAAACCCACAATTCATTGGTCTCAACAAACACACCGCAAAAAGAAGATTACATCGAATAGATCTCCGGAGAGAGGGGAGAACATTGTATTGAGATCCAAAAGAGAGAAGAAGCCATCTAGCTACTAACTATGGACCAAGGTCCGAGGTAAACTACTCACACTTCATCGGAGAGGCTATGATGATGATGTAGAAGCCCTCTATGGTGGAATCCCTTCCCAAAGCTCCGAACAGGCCCCAAGATGGGATCTTGTGGGTACAGAAGTTGTGGTGGAATTAGGTTTTGGCTCCGTATCTGATCTGTTGGGGTATGTAGGTATAAATAGGAGGAAGTAGTACGTTGGTGGAGCTTTGAGGGCCCACGAGGCAGGGCGCGCCTAGGGGGTGCCTCCACCTCGCGACCGCCTCTTGGATTTCTTGACGGAGGGTCCAAGTCTCCGGTCTTATCCGATGAGAAAATCACGTCCTCAAGATTTCATTCCGCTTGGACTCGTTGATATTCTGCTTTTCAAACACCTAAATAGGCAAAAATAGCATTCGGCTGGGCCTCCGTTAATAGGTTAGTCCCAAAAGTAATATAAAAGTGGAAAATAAAGCCCAATATAGTCCAAAACAGTAGATAATATAGCATGGAGCAATAAAATTATAGATACGTTGGAGACGATCACAAGGCATAGG